>CM076578.1:956684001-956952588 GCA_034641835.2 Pinus albicaulis
ACCCCCCTTTTATTTATTATATGTAATAAATAAAATGGGGACCTTAGTTAAAATCAAAACAATTAGGATTTGTTTGTCAGTAAACTTTCTATCATAAACTTATAGAAATCCTTTAGAAAGAATATTTAGAAACACTTAAGTTTATGATAGATTATAATAAAATTTAATTTAAAACAAGATAGTGCATCCATAACAAAATAGTATATATAAAACGCATTCATTGCGTATCGCATAGCGCGTAAAACATAAATGATTAATAAATATCTTTGCGCTCTTATCAATTCTCGCTTTATATTATGCTTTCACATTGTGCGCTTGCGAATTTCGTTTTTGCAATTCTGCGCTTTTGCAATTCTGCGCTTTTGCGATTGTGCGCTTTTGCGATTGTGCGCTTTTGCGATATGCGCTTTTGCGCTATTGCGCAATTTCCACTTTTGCGCTATTTTTATGACTGCGATGACTTCATTTTGCGATATTGCGATATTGCGCAGCAAATCGCAGATCGCAATGTCGCAGATTCATGTAGGCGCGCTATCCCAAGGCAATCTTCCCATATGTCAAATCCGTTATGCGCTTTAATGATTATATTAAATGATTGGATTGATTATTAATGTCAAAAGAGATTGTGTTTAGATTGAAAGTCGTTTCACAATTTAAATATTATATTTCATCCGCTTTCATATTCAAAACAGTCTCATCACCTTTCTTATATCATTACTCTCATTTATTCGTAAAACGCAGGCACGAAGGAGCAGACCACTATACAAAGCTTCCGCTAAACACTATGGGTAAGAAGGAGAAGAGCTCAAGTTCTGAGAACAAAGAAATGGCTTCACTATACGCAGACACCGCCTGTAACAAGGACGCCGGTATATCCACTTGGGAGGGAATGTATAAACTGTTAGAAGATGAAAACCCTGTGGTGATAAAAGTTGTAGCTACAGCAGGTTCAAAGGATACGTCTGAAGCAACCCTTAGAGACTTGGCTTGCTCATTTCTACATAGAATAGCAGCAAGGCCAAGGATTCTCCCATATACAGACATGGTGAGATGGGTGCTGGATAGCACAGATATTTCAGACAGACAATTCAGAACTCCATTTGAAGAGCTAATTGGGTCATTCACCATAGAAGATCTGAGATTAATGTATAAGCTGCCAGAACCTCAAGTAACTTTCAACAAGCAATTTATGGAAGAGTTTGCCAAAGAACACTCAAATTTGGTAGAATGCACAAAGGAGTGGACCAAAAGAAGTGAACCATTGAAGAAAAACAAACAAGGTATGTACAGCACGGGTTCACTTACCTCTCCTTATTGTTTTATTGCTGCCATGTTATGCAGGCTTTTTGGAAAGCCTGACATAAATATGATATTACCCGAATGGCTTCCTTTGTTGAATGCGGCTGTAAATTCTACAATTGTAGATTGGGCCAAAATCCTATCTGATAATCTCACCACCGCTATTTTTCATTACCGGTCTAAACGAAATGTTTCCCAGCGGGTTTATCTGCCTTTTTATTTATCTGCTTATGTCATGGACGCCATCTGCTATGTCTCTAAATTCCCTGTGATGGGCTGGAAATGGACTATCCACGATCCTTTGCCCATTCATGTGTACCATAAAGAAATATGGGAGTCTAAGTTTGTCCCCCATTTTTACCAAATTTGTCATGGAATAATGCTGCCATTGTACAGAACATTGTATAATAAGGATGCCCCGAGGTTATCCTCGGAAACAGAGGTTGATATTCTCCCCGTCGCGAGATGGTTTGGAGAAGAATTGTTCACCTATATTAGGGTTTTTGTAAGTTATGCTTCTCCCCATGTTTTACCCTTATATGTTCCAGATAGACTTGTAGCTCGGGAAATTTCTTATCAGACCTGTGGCCAGGGAGGTATAACAAAAGATTTAAAAGACAAGAAAAAGGGCATTTGGCCACAATTTCCCATAAAATGTGGAACATTTTCACTGTTGGATATTGGTCATGCATTTCAAGAGATAGGCAACGTTACATGCCTACAAATGTTCAAATTCTCAAGAAGGTTATTTGACCCAAATGATATTGTTAAGAATTTTACCAATGCAATCAAAGTAAGGGAATTTGTCGGGGAGCAGGATCTTTTTGATGATATGTTCCAAGCAAGAAATTCATTCAAAGAGGTTTTGAATTCAACTAAAGCACAGCTATCTCCAGAGGATTTTCAGGAATTCAAGTTGTACAGAGAAAGGAGACTAATTCCTATTCCTTTGGATAGTCTACGCTTAGAGCCCGCAAGGGAGCAAACTCCTAGTGTTAGTCTTAACGGCAGTTCAAGTACAGGTAAATCCAAATCAAAATCTGACAGAGATTCTAAACACTCCAATAAGTCTAAAGAAAAGGAAGATAAAATGGAAGAATCCATTAAAGATTCTGCACAATCTAAAGAGCTTACTCAACAGCAAATTTTGACTTCTCAACAAACAAATCCTCCTCCACCCAATGTAGAGCAACATCCAGTCACCATTGAGTTAGATAAAGAATGGGAAACCTTTAATCAATTGATTAATGTAGAAGGAAAAAATGTACAGACCCCTGTCCAGACAACCAAAGTTTTGAACACAGGAACAAGCAGCACAGCCGCAGTAACAGAGCACATACCAATCACACCCTCCTCTGAAATTGTACTTAATGTAGAAGACATTCCTCCTCTGGATGTATTTTATAGCCCAAAATACAAAGTAGTAGTAAAGAGACAAAGGAAAAAGAGAAAAATAGAAAGTGCAATTGCTACTGAACCAGAACAAGTAGATGTTTTGTGGAAAGATCCTGCCACAGAGCCTACTCATAATCTCACTAAGTTATCTCAAATAACAAGAGCTTATGCTTCTGCAACAATTGATAAAGCAGTTGAGATACAACTTTTGTTGGATGAAAAAGAAGAACAGATAAAGGCTCTGCAACAGCAATTGCAACAGGTATAGGCCAATAAGGAAGCACAATTAAAACTTGAAGAGTTACAACAACAACTTCAAGAAATGCAAACAGGACATCAAAAAAGTCTAGCTGATAAAGACAAACAAATACAGATTATCCAAGAACAACATAAGGATGATCCTAAGCTTCCAGAATTCATTTCAGAAACCATCTCTTTGAACAATCAACTACTGCAACAAGAGGAAGTTTTCTGCCAAAAAATATTGCAATGGAATTCTTTGTGCCAAGAGAGCGATAAAATCACAAATCATGTCATAGATTTACAAAATGATTATGATTTGATTAATGAAAAGATCAATGATTATCTAGCATGGAAAAAGACAAAAGAAGGCAGAAAAGCTGGTGCACCCATCATTAACGAGAACCATAAAGAAATACTGTTTAATAATTGGGATGCACAAATCAGAAGGGCAGAAAAGGCAGCAGAGGAGGCATCTACAGTGGCAAACACTCTCACTGATTGTGTAAATGACAATTTACACAAAGCTAACTTGATTTCTGAAACTGTTCCAGGATATCTCCCACAGGAAAATCAACTGCATACAGAATGGAGGCAAAAGGCAGAAGAAAGAGCAAAATCCATCCAAGGGCTGACAAGATTGAATTGGGACTCATACTGGATGTACTTGGTAAAGCCACACAGTCAGCACAGTGCACTCAATTTTATTATCAATGCTACATAGAAGATTGCTCCTACGCTTGCCGACTCTGTCTTTTCAGGACAGCTGAATTCTGAAGTCGGTCAACCGCATCTTCTCAAAACTATGCTAGATGCCTGCAAGCTTAAAGATCAAGTTAATAGATAGATAGATTTAGTTTTAATTTCACTATATTTTAGCCTAGGAAAAGGACGGTCATTGAACCAAATCCTTAATTTTTGTAATAAACTATTTTTAGAGTTAGTTAAGTAGTATTTAAACCCCTCTCATGTATTTAGAGAGGGGTCCCGGATCTTAATATTTTTGGACTTGGAGATTGCATTTCTGTACTCCATTGTCTTATATATTTTTTGAAAAGGATCACATCTGGTGATTTTCATGCGGAACTATCTTTGAAGTGTTGCATTTCTGTACCTTGGATTTGGTTTTGCATTAGAGTTATTGGATAGAGTATCAGATTGCATTTGAAAGTCTTCAAGATGAACAAGGTATTTCTATCTGTTCACGGTTGATCTCTTTTGTTTTATGATATTCGTTTTAAAATTTCTATCATTTATATGTATATTTGTTTTAACAACGCTTCCTTTTATATATCATTTCTGAGTATAATTGAAACATTATTTTTCATAGTTACATGTAAATGGTATACAATAATGAATGCAATATGTTTATATAACTCTGTTTAATTTCTTAAACAAAGTTATCTTTATTTGTTTCTGCATATTTCAATTTAATTAATAATACATTTTTATGGTTATTGTTGAATTGAAACAATCTTAAGTTGTATTCACATATAGCTACCCAGGTTAGTGCTAGAATTTCTTTATCAGTATTTAGCTTAAATTAGATAGTTTTATTTCAGTTAGTTTAGTCCCATTTCCACCCATCCAATCCAATCCATTTAGTTACAAGGAAACTGGTCCTTTAAATCCAGTCGGAGCCACCATACCAAACGGAAAAGGAGCTGTCTTAAGGTCCCGACCGGGTGGTTTTCCCCGATGTTTGAAGCAAAGATTTTCTAGGCTTCAACATTTTTGGCGCTAGAAGGAGGGCCTGAGCTATGAATGGCAAGTAAATCTTTATCCACAAGCCATTCTGAGAGCAAAACACCCTCAATAACTTCTTCAATTTCTTCTGAAATTCAAAATCCTAGAGAAGAAATTGCAGAAAATATTCAGACACCCACTACCAAAATCTCAAAAAATTCAGACAAACAACATCCTGAGTCTCCTGAAGTTCAAGATCTAATTCATAAATTGAAAGGATTCTCATTATCTTTGGAAGAGTCTGAAATATCTGAAGGTAGTGTAAGCTCAAAATTTATTCCTTCAAAACCTCTTACTAGGTTGCAAAGTGAAAAACTTTGTATTCCTCCGAAAGAATTTTCTTTACCTAGTAAGGGCAAAACAAAAAGAATTCAATCAGAAACAGAAAGTGATACAAGTTCATCATCTCATATTCAATCACCTGTTTCCAAAAGCACAACTCAACAAAGTGCAGTTGTTTCATCATCATCTCTTCAATCATCATCTCCACAAACATCTTCTACTCAATCCTCATCAATTTCAAAATCATCTATTCCAACCACTTCTATTCAAATTTCACCAGTTTCTACTATTCCTCCAATAGTCCTCCCAATAATGGCACAAATACCATGGTCTACTCCAGGAGCAGTCAACATGGCTGCACCTTTACATGATTTACCAGACAATCCTGGAAAATGGCTTCCAAAGTTTAGCCCAGATCTTAACATTCAAGCTGAAGAACATATCAATAATTTTATGCTGGCTATTAATTTGAATGGAGTCATACATGAAGATTTTGTAGTTAGATTATTCCCATATACTCTTCAGGGAGTAGCAGGATCATGGTACTTTTCATTACCATCAGGATCCATAACAAGTTGGGACATTTTTGCAGATCATTTTTTGACCAAATTTGGAGATGATCGATCAATTGCAACTTTACTCAATGATCTCTCAAATTTGAAAATAGAACCCAAGGAACCTATAAAAGAATTCAATGCTAGATTCAACAAACTCTTGAACAAAATTCATACAGATTCAAAACCTAGTGAGCAAGTCAGAATCGAATGGTATATAACTGCCTTACCCTCAAACATAGCAATTTTCGTAGACAGAGCTGCAAAGCCTACATTGGCTGAGAATATGAAAGAAGTTATTGCAGTAGAAAAACATATCACTTCTCTGGAAAAGAAAAATGCTATTGAAGAAAGGAAATCAAAGAAGGTCAACTTCAGAGATGATTCAAAGAAAAAGAAAAAATATCCATATGACATGGAAGGTTTACAGAAAGTTCTTAAAACCATGTCAAATGAAATGGTTGAAATTAAAAAACAAGTGGCTGAAACTTCTACCAAGAAACCATTCCGAAATTTCAGAAGAAACCAAGTTGAATCTAAACCTCCTAATGTAATCTCTAATGTAGAGTCAGAAGAAGAAGAAGAAGAAGAAGAAGATACATCTATAGTATCAGATCAAGAAGACGAAAATGAAGAAATAGCTGAATTAAATGGAATGTGGGATTTTATTCTCCCTAATTCTGATAGTGAAGAAGCTATGCCTGTAAGTACTAGGAGTAAATCTACAGCAGAACCAGTGCAAATAGTTCCGAAAAAGAAAATTACAACTCCAAGTACCAAAGACAAACCCACCGTAAAGAAAACTTCTCCATTACCTACTCAAAACCAGCCATCTTCTTCTAATCCTCTCACATCAACAGCGAAAAATTTAGTAGTGTCAGATCCTATGGAATACAATATTGTTGAAGACATGAAAAATATTAAAGCCAACATTTCCTTACATGAACTCAGCAAACTGAAACACCAGCAAAAGTTGCTATTGAAAGAATTAAATGCTACACCAAATGCTCCTTTACCAAGCGGTGTAGTTGCAAAAGCAGCAAGAGGAACTGGTAAGCCACCAGATAAGGTAGATGCTACTGATACTGTGCTCATTGGGGAAAAGTCAAATTCTCAAACTCCCCCTTTTCTTTTGACTTATGAGATGTACAATAAAAATCTGCACAATTGTTTGATTGATTCTGGAGCTTCCTCCAATATAATGCCTACTTCTGTCTGTGCTAAATTGAATATCGAACCACAGAAATCAGCAGTTCATATCGTTTAGTTGGATCGCTCTAAATTCCAAGTGGTAGGAGAAATCAATTCAGTTACTATCAGATTAGCCTCCGATCCTAGGATTGTCCAAAGAATTGATATTTTGATTGCTGATATTCCTGAATTCTATGGATTAATCTTGAGCAGGGACTGGTCTGCGAAACTTAACGGTTATATCTCAACCGATTATTCACACATGTGGCTTCCCTACAAAGGGAAACCAAATCAAATCAAAATTGAACGAGAAAAACATATGACGCACACTGTCACTGAATTTGAACAACCTAATGAACTTGTGGCATTCAACAACAATATTCTTGGAGGTTATTCTGCTGAATCATTTCTTGGAAATTTCAAAGCTCCTCAATCACCTTTTTCTGTAAATACTTTTGTTTCTCAGATAGAAAATTTTTCACAATCTGATACTTCCAGAATTGTAAATATTTCGGATGTAATTGTAGATAAGCCAATAGATAAGTCTTTATTTTTGTCATTATATTTTGATGGATCGAAATCTAGTGATGGAGCTGGAGCTGGATGCATCCTAATTGATCCAAATGGGGAGAAAACCATGCTGTCATGTAGATTAGAATTTGAGTGTACTAATAATACCGCAGAATATGAAGCCTTGGTTCAAGGACTTTATAAAGCTATAGGGTTAGATGTTAAATACTTGAAAGTCTTTGGTGATTCCAAAATTGTCATTAAACAAGTTAGGAATACTATTCATTGCCTTTCAAGACATCTTAAACACTATCAAACCCTAGTACAAGACCTCACCACTTATTTTTTAGCATTCAATATTTCTCCTATTCCTAGGAATCAGAATACATCAGCTGACTTGTTAGCTAATGTTGCATCTAAACTCCTACCTGCTGAAGATTGCAGTCCTGATAGGTTTTCTGTAGAATTGATTTTTTGTCCATCTGTCCCAGATAATGTTACAAATTGGAGAGTATTCTATCATGATCAAGATATTCTAAATTTCATGACTTCAGAGAAATCATATGATGAGCAGATTATTGACGAAGATGATCATGATTTAGAAATCGCTTCAAAAGGTAATGAAAACTCCATTCCAAAATCTGTTGTTAAATTAGAGGATTTATATGACATTAGAGACAGATTCAAGAAAGTTGTTAATACGAAACTCCAAAGTTCCACTTTGAAGTTTGAATTAGTAAATCTTGGTTCTGATTCTAAACCTCAAAAAGTTAACTTAGGACTCAATTTAACACCGGAGGAAAGGAATGCATTCATTAAACTGTTGAACAAGTATAAAAACATTTTTGCTTGGAATTACGATGATTTAAAAACATATGATACTTCGATTATTCAACATACAATTCCAATGCTTCCTGATATTAAACCTGTTCAACAGAAGTTGAGAAAGATTCATCCAAATCTCGAAAGTCAAATCAAATCAGAACTTAATAAACTTTTGAAAGCCAAAATCATTTTTCCAGTCAGGCACTCTAATTGGGTTTCCAATATGGTACCCGTAAGGAAGAAGAATGGTGATATAAGAATCTGTATTGATTTCAGAAATTTAAACAAGGCATGTTTAAAAGACAATTTCCCATTGCCAACCATGGAACAGATACTTCAAAAGGTAGCTGGTTCTGAACTTATGTCTTTTCTTGATGGATTTTCAGGCTATAATCAAGTTTTAGTTCATCCAGATGACAGATTGAAAACAACTTTCAGAACAAAATGGGGAACTTATGCTTATCAGAAAATGCCTTTTGGTCTAATAAATGCAAGAGCAACTTTTCAAAGAGCCATGGACATAGCATTTAAAGGTCTGATCAATAAATCAGTTGTTGTTTATCTTGATGACATAACAGTATTTTCAAAAAAGAGAGTCAATCATCTACATGATTTAAAACAAATATTTGAAAGATGTAGAAAGTTTGGTATCTCCTTAAATCCCAAGAAATCTTTCTTTGCTTTAGATGAAGGAAAACTCTTAGGATTTTTTGTGTCAAAAGATGGTATATATATTGATCCAGATAGAGTGAAAGAAATTTCTGATATTTCTTTACCACATAACAAAAAATCCATGCAATCATTTCTTGGACAGATCAATTTTGTTAAAAGATTTATTCCCGATTTTTCTTTAATTGTTTTACCTATGCAAAATATGATCAAGAAGAATTCAATATTCAAATGGACGCATAAAGAAAAAGAAGCTTTTGATTCAATCAAACGAGCAATCATTAATGCACCAGCATTGAATACCCCAGATTTTTCTAAAGATTTTATTTTGTATACTCTGGCCACTGAAACATCCTATGCAGCCATTTTAACACAACTCAATGATCAAGAAATCGAAGCACCTATTTCTTTCTTTAGCTCGAATCTGCAAGGAGCTGAGCTTAATTATTCCGATGTTGAAAAACAAGCCTTTGCCGTGTTTAGATCAATCAAACATTTCAGACCTTTTCTCTTAAAAACACATACAAAAATCATTGTCCCATTCTCTGCAGTGAGGCAATTATTAATTCAAAAAGAAGTAGGAGAAAAGAGAGCTAACTGGGTAACAGCCTTGCAAGAATATGATATTGATATTAAACCATCTAAGATTGTTAGAGGACAAGGTTTTTGCAGATTATTGGCAGGAGCTCATAACATACCAGAAAATCAAGATTCAAATCAAGATATTCAAGTAAGTCAGATAAGTGTTACAAATTCTGAATCTCAGTATGCTGATCTTATCTATTACTTGAAAAATGGGTATGCTCCTTCTAATCTTAGCTATAAGAGTAAACGCGCTTTAAGGTTAAAGGCTATTAAATACCAGATCATTGATAATGTTAATCTTATCTATTACTTGAAAAATGGGTATGCTCCTTCTAATCTCAGCTATAAGAGTAAACGCGCTTTAAGGTTAAAGGCTATTAAATACCAGATCATTGATAATGTGTTATTTAGAAAAAATTATGATTCAATTTTATTAAGATGTTTGGAAAAGACTGAAGCTGAAAAGGTTTTGCAGGAATTGCATGATGGACCAGCAGGAGGTCATTTTGGAGGTGATACCACAGCTCACAAAATAATTCGCGCTGGTTATTACTGGCCTACCCTTTTTAAAGATACGCATGATTATGTTAGGAAGTGCCAAATTTGTCAAACTGCAAGTGGAAGACAAAGGAAACCATCTTTTCCTTTACAACCAGTAACTATTGAGCAACCATTCGAACAATGGGGGCTTGACATTATAGGTGAGATAGTACCTCATTCTTCCAAACAGCACAAGTACATCCTTACTGCAACTGATTACTTTACAAAATGGGTAGAGGCAATCCCATTGAAGGTAGCCAATTCTGAGGCAATTATTGATTTCATAGATCAATTCATCATAACCAGGTTTGGTGTACCTCAAGCTCTTGTCTTTGATAATGCATCTTACTTCTCTGGAAATAGTTTAATTGAATTTGTAGTCAAAAGAGGTTTCAAATTAAAATATTCAGCAAATTATTATCCACAAGGTAATGGTTTGGCTGAATCCACTAATAAAAACCTTATCAAAATCATTAAAAGGACCATTGATCAAAATCAAAATAATTGGCACAAATCTTTAATCTTTGCGTTATGGGCTGATCGTATCACTGAAAAAGCTTCAATAGGGACTTCACCTTTCAATCTGGTTTATGGAAAAGAAGTTGTGATACCATCAAACTTAACACTCCCATCATTAGCCCTAGTGCAGTTTATTGAAGAAAATCCTTCTTCATCCATTCAATTGAGATATAATCAAATCCTTAAATTAGAAGAACATAGGGATAAAGCAAAAATTACTCATAAAAAACATCAACAGCTTGTAAAATCTTCTTTTGATGCAAGTTCTACCGGCTCAAAAATTTTGTCAATTGGTGATCTCGTTTTGAAATGGGACAAAGCACACGAAGAAAAAGGTAAACATACCAAATTTCAGAAAATTTCAGAAAAGATCGTTGACAAGATAAGCTCAAATACATTTATACTCCAAGATCTAACAGGTAAGAGAGAGTCTCTTCCTGTAAATGGGCTTATCTTGAAGAAATTCTTTTCATGAGGTAACCCCTTCTTAAACTGTATATATTTCTTTCTGCAAAGTTTTTGATTGTTTTTGTTTTTACAAATAAAGGTTGTTTATGAGTCTCTGATTGACTGTTTACTATTTGAGAAAATTTCTTCGAAAAAATATTATAAATATTTATTTTGTGTAAATAAGAATTTTTAAAGTAATGATCACAGTTTTTGAATAGTTTAAAATAAGATGTTAAACTTTGAAAAGATTATTTCAATCATTTACATGATCTTTTGAAAACTTGAAGAAAATGTAAAGCATTATAAAGTTTATTAAGCAGAGAAAGGTTATCTATCAAAGTATAGATTTTTTCAAAGTTTTGGAATTCAAAAAACTCTAAAAATTGTCATCCATTGATTCTTAAGGATAAAACTATTTCACCCCATCCATTTAAGTTGTGATTTTTAGAATGTAATTCTAAGAAATTATACGAAAATTTTAAGAGATAAGAGGTCTCATTACGAGCCGACTTACCATGTTCATAAGGAGTAATAAAACTGACATTACCAATACTTCATACCAAAACAGGGTAATGGCTTATAAATATAAGACAAGGGGTCTCATCACGAGCCAGCTTGTTCAGTTTAATTATAACTAGTGAATGGCATTGTTATTAACTGGCTACCAAACCAGAACAATGGCTCTTAAAAATAAAAATAAGTAAAAGACAAAAACATGAGATAATAGGTCTTATGAATTTATCTTTAAAAAGTCATAATTTTAGTTGGATGGGACAATGAATGGTTAATGGTTTAAAGGTAACCCTGTCGAGACTATGAACGTTTGCTGGCAGCAGAGGCAATACCTATGGCAATAGAGTATATTATAAAACCAAAACTTGGCTAGATCCATTTACTTCATTATTAACACCAATCAAAGCTTGATATAACCCAAAATGTTTTTATTTCTTAAAGAATTAGACATAAATTATGAAATGATTTTTATTTTTCTTTTTCATAGCAACATTTTATTTGAATTATCCTAAGATAGTTTTCATTATCTTTAAAAACCTTTACTTACTAAAGATAGAATGTTCATTTTATTTTTTCAGAGATAACTGTTTCTTTCAATGAATCGCCAATTGTTGTGACCAGCAACAACCCCCCTTTTATTTATTATTAGTAATAATACTAAATAAATGGGGACCCTTAGTTAAAAAATCCAAAAAAATCAATTAGGATTTGTTTGCCTTTCAAATAAAACTTTCTATCATAAACTTATAGAAATCCCTTAGAAAGAATATTTAGAAACACTTAAGTTTATGATAGATTATAATAAAATTGCCCTTGAAACAAGATAGCGCATCCATAACAAAATAGTATATATGAAACGCATTGATCGCAGATCGCATAGCGCAGAAAACAGAAATGATTAATAAATATATTTTGTGCTTTTGCGATTTTGCGCTATTGCGCATTTGCGATATGCGCTTTTGTGCTATTGCGCAATTTCCACTTTTGCGTTATTTTTATGACTACGATGACTTCATTTTGCGATATTGCGAATTTGCGCAGCAAATCGCAGATCGCAATGTTGCAGATTCATGTAGGCGCGCTATCCCAAGGCAATCTTCCCATATGTCAAATCCGTTATGCGCTTTAATGATTATATTAAATGATTGGATTGATTATTAATGTGAAAAGAGATTGGGTTTAGATTGAAAGTCGTTTCACAATTTAAATATTATATTTCATCCGCTTTCACATTCAAAACAGTCTCATCACCTTTCTTATATCATTACTCTCATTTATTCGTAAAACGCAGGCACGAAGGAGCAGACCACTATACAAAGCTTCTGCTAGACACTATGGGTAAGAAGGAGAAGAGCTCAAGTTCCGAGAACAAAGAAATGGCTTCGCTATACGCAGACACCACCTGTAACAAGGATGCCAGTATATCCACTTGGGAGGGAATGTATAAACTGTTAGAAGATGAAAACCCTGTGGTGATAAAAGTTGCAGCTACAGCAGGTTCAAAGGATACGTCTGAAGCAACCCTTAGAGACTTGGCTTGCTCATTTCTACATAGAATAGCAACAAGACCAAGGATTCTCCCATATACAGACATGGTGAGATGGGTGCTGGATAGCACAGATATTTCAGACAGACAATTCAGAACTCCATCTGAAGAGCTAATTGGGTCATTCACCATAGAAGATCTGAGATTAATGTATAAGCTGCCAGAACCTCAGGAAACTTTCAACAAGCAATTTATGGAAGAGTTTGCCAAAGAACACTCAAATTTGGCAGAATGCACAAAGGAGTGGACCAAAAGAAGTGAACCATTGAAGAAGAACAAACAAGGTATGTACAGCACGGGTTCACTCACCTCTCCTTATTGTTTTACTGCTGCCATGTTATGCAGGCTTTTTGGAAAGCCTGACATAAATATGATATTACCCGAATGGCTTCCTTTGTTAAATGCGGCTGTTAATTCTACAATTGTAGATTGGGCCAAAATCCTATCTGATAATCTCACCACTGCTATATTTCATTACCGGTCTAAACGAAATGTTTCCCAGCGGGTTTATCCACCTTTTTATTTATCTGCTTATGTCATGGACGCCATCTGCTATGTCTCTAAATTCCCTGTGATGGGCTGGAAATGGACTATCCACGATCCTTTGCCCATTCATGTGTACCATAAATAACTATGGGAGTCTAAGTTTGTCCCCCATTTTTACCAAATTTGTCATGGAATAATGCTGCCATTGTACATAACATTGTATAATAAGGATGCCCCGAGGTTATCCTCAGAAACAGAGGTTGATATTCTCCCCGTCGCAAGATGGTTTGGGGAGGAATTGTTCACCTATATTAGGGTTTTTGGAAGTTATGCTCCTCCCCATGTTTTACCCTTATATGTTCCAGATAGACTTGTAGCCCGGGAAATTGCTTATCAGACCTGTGGCCAGGGAGGTATGACAAAAGATTTAAAAGACAAGAAAAGGGCATTTGGCCACAATTTCCCATAAAATGTGGAACATTTTCACTGTTGGATATTGGTCATGCATTTCATGAGATAGGCAACGTTACATGCCTACAGCTGTTCAAATTCTCAAGAAGGTTATTTGACCCAAATGATATTGTTAAGAATTTTACCAATGCAATCAAAGTAAGGGAATTTTCCGGGGAACATGATCTTTTTGATGATATGTTCCAAGCAAGAAAGTCATTCAAAGAAGTTTTGAATTCAGCTCAAGCTCAGCTATCTCCAGAGGAATTCTAGGAATTCAAGCTTTACAGAGAAAGGAGACTAATTCCTATTCCTTTGGATAATCTACGCTTAGAGCCTGCAAGGGAGAAAACTCCTAGTGTTAGTCTTAACGATAGTTCAAGTACAGGTAAATCCAAATCAAAATCTGACAGAGATTCTGAACACTCCAATAAGTCTAAAGAAAAGGAAGATAAAATGGAAGAATCCATTAAAGATTCTACACAATCTAAAGAGCTTACTCAACAGCAAATTTTGACTTCTCAATAAACAAATCCTCCTCCACCCAATGTACAACAACAGCCAGTCACCATTGAGTTAGATAAAGAATGGGAAACCTTTAATCAATTGATTAATGTAGAAGGAAAGAATGTACAGACCCCTGTCCAGACAACCAAAGTTTTGAACACAGGAACAAGCAGCACAGCCGCAGTAACATAGCACATACCAATCACACCCTCCTCTGAAATTGTACTTAATGTAGAAGACATTCCTCCTCTGGATGTATTTTATAGCCCAAAATACAAAGCAGTAGTAAAGAGACAAAGGAAAAAGAGAAAAATAGAAAGTGCAATTGCTACTGAACCAGAACAAGTAGATGTTTTGTGGAAAGATCCTGCCACAGAGCCTACTCATAATCTCACTAAGTTATCTCAAATAACGGGAGCTTATGCTTCTGCAACAATTGATAAAGCAATTGAGATACAACTTTTTTTGGATGAAAAAGAAGAACATATAAAGGCTCTGCAACAGCAATTGCAATATGTACAGGCCAATAAGGAAACACAATTAAAACTTGAAGAGTTACAACAACAACTTCAAGAAATCAAAGAACAGCATAAGGATGATCCTAAGCTTCCAGAATTCATTTCAGAAACCATCTCTTTGAACAATCAACTACTGCAACAAGAGGAATTTTTCTGCCAAAAAATATTGCAATGGAATTCTTTGTGCCAAGAAAGCGATAGAATCACAAATCATGTCGTAGATTTATGAAATGATTATGATTTGATTAATGAAAAGATCAATGATTATCTAGCATGGCAAAAGACAGAAGAAGGCAGAAAAGCTGGTGCACCCATCATTAACGAGAACCATAAAGAAATACTGTTTAATAATTGGGATGCACAAATCAGAAGGGCAGAAAAGGTAGCAGAGGAGGCATCTACAGCGGCAAACACCCTCACTGATTGTGTAAATGAAAATTTACACAAAGCTAACTTGATTTCTGAAACTGTTCCAGGATATCTCCCACAGGCAAATCAACTGCAAACAAAATGGAGGCAAAAGGCAGAAGAAAGAGAAAAATCCATCCAAGGGCTGACAAGATTGAATTGGGACTCATACTGGATGTACTTGGTGAAGCCACACAGTCAGCACAATGCGCTCAATTGTATCATCAATGCTACAGAGAAGATTGCTCCTACGCTTGCCGACTCTGTCTTTTCAGGACAGTTGAATTCTGAAGTCGGTCAACCGCATCTTCTCAAAACTATGCTAGATGCCTGCAAACTTAAAGATCAAGTTAATCGATAGATAGATTTAGTTTTAATTTCACTGTATTTTAGCCTAGGAAAAGGACGGTCATTGAACCGAATCCTTAATTTTTGTAATAAACTATTTTTAGAGTTAGTTAAGTAGTATTTAAACCCCTCTCATGCATTTAGAGAGGGGTCCTGGATCTTAATATTTTTGGACTTGGAGATTTCATTTCTGTACTCCATTGTCTTATATATTTTTTGGAAAAGGATCACATCTGGTGATTTTCATGCGAAATTATCTTTGAAGTGTTGCATTTCTGTACCTTGGAATTTGGTTTTGCATTATAGTTACTGGATAGAGTATCAGATTGCATTTGAAACTCTTCAAGATGAACAAGGTATTTCTATCTGTTCACTGTTGATCTCTTTTGTTTTATGATATTCGTTTTAAAATTGCTATCATTTATATGTATATTTGTTTTAACAACGCTTCCTTTTATATATCATTTCTGAGTATAATTGAAACGTTATTTTTCATAGTTACATGTAAATCGTATACAATGATGAATGCAATATGTTTATATAACTCTGTTTAATTTCTTAAACAGAGTTATCTTTATTTGTTTCTGCACATTTCAATTTAATTAATAATACATTTTCATGGTTATTGTTGAATTGGAACAATCTTATGTTGTATTCACATATAGCTACCCGGGTTAATGTTAGAATTTCGTTATCAGTATTTAGCGTAAATTAGATAGTTTTATTTCAGTTAGTTTAGTCCCATTTCCACCCATCCAATCCAATCCATTTAGTTACAAGGAAACTGGTCCTTTAAATCCAGTCGGAGCCACCACACCAAACGGAAAAGGAGCTGTCTTAAGGTCCCGACCGGGTGGTTTTCCCCGATGTTTGAAGCAAAGATTTTCTAGTCTTCAACACGTTGTTATGGAGATAGCGGAGGATTATTGGAGGAAAACGCAGTAATTTAGGAGGAGTGTATGCATGAGAGTAACTCCTTTAATGAGTGGGACCCAGGGTGGGGAAGTGCACCAAGCATAAAAGGAAGAGGATGCCAGCATTAGAAGATAGGATTTGTATTATTTATTTTGATCTTCTTAGATCTATATTTTTCATGTGACATGTCTATGCATGCTTTTGATGTTTAGCAGGGTCTGCAGTACTGTTTAGCACAATGGTGTTTCGAGCGGAAATCCCACCCTCATCCTCGGGGGAATTCAAGTGCCTACTTAGGAGAGGTATCTTGAGCTGCATTACCACTATCAGGAATTTTTCCAAGCTCCAGTCTTCATCTACAATGCAGTCTATTCCATATTTGTGTTGTGTTGCATGGTTGCAGCAGTGTAGGGTTGATAGACCCAATTTATGAGTTAGTTTTCCATTGGAGGGATCATCCTTTCATCTAGGAAGCTTGTGAGGAAGTTCCTTTAGCTTCATTTCAGTATTTATCATCAGGCTAAGTATCTACCATCAGCTACAGCATAGTTTCCCTCTAGTATTGCATTATTTCATAGAGCAGCTGCAGCAGTGGGTTTATTTCCCTAGTTGGAGGAGTTGTATTTCCTATGAGGGGATCATCCCTTCATTTAGGATATCTAGTGGAGGAGGATCATCCATATTATATATCAGATCAGCCACCTCCTATCAGTATTTGAGTTGCAATGATTATTGATCCCTAGGGCCATATCTGATATTTTTGTATATTGAATATTTCCGGAAACATTTTCTCGGTTGCCTTGGAAATCTGTTTTGGAGCATAGATCTCTATTCCCTACACTTTTGGAGCAATGTATCAGCAACAATATATATTTCTATTTTTTAGCTGCTATTTTCTCATAGACATCACAGTTATAGCATTCTGCATTTCATGTATTAGCAACATTTTACATTTTGATGTATTGTTTCATAGGAGGCTTGTTTGCCAATCTTGAGTGATATTTTCCTCAAGATCTTGTAATCATTTTCTACTAATAAACATAATGTAATGGCTCTATGGTTGTCTCATGTTTTTATCCATTGATATTTCTGCATATTTCCATTTTTATGTTCTATATTGCTGCTCTCCAAATTTTGGGATATTACAGTGGTATCAGAGCATAAACTTGGCTCATCCTGTGAGACATTTTATCTATGTCATCAAAAGAAGAATAAGCTTCTCATAGAAAGGATAATATTTATAGAAGAAGCAAAGGAAAGACTCCATTATCAAGAGAAATGAAGGGAAAGGAGTTCTCAAAAATTATTCTCCAAACTATGCAGGGTTTTAACAGAGACATCAGAGAGATGAGGATGGAGAGATATAGAAAGTCTCCAAGAGGGTTTTCACATGAATAAATCTCCATTATTTCGCGTTATGGGTGTGATAATTCAGCCTCACAAGATCTAAAATTGTGTACCATGCCTACATTCCTAGAAAGAGAATAAGAGGAAGGATACACACCAAAGGAGGAGACTCTTGGTCACTATCTCCAAGAATATGAATCTCAATCTAGAAGATTCAAGGAGCATCTAAACTTCCCAGGGTTCTGCCAAATCAAAGAAAACATAACACCTAGTAACTACAATAGAATAAAAGGGTGCATGCAACACACTTTGGGTAGATTCTTTCTGCTTACTTTTGATGGGTCACCCAAGGGCAGAACCAAAGCTTGGGTAAGGAAGTTGGACACAAATTTACAGTTGCATCAAGTTTCAGAAAAGGAGTCCATTAAGGTAGCAGCACTGCACTTTGAAGGTAAGGCTTATGCTTGGTGGTTTTATGGTTCTTATTTATTAAGTCATTCAAATGTACCTACTTTTTCATAGTTCACTAGGAGGTTAGTGAAAAGATTTGATCAAAAACATTTTGAAACTTCCTTGGGTGAGCTAGCCAAACCCAAGAAATCAGAACCTTTGCATGAGTTGGTAGGAGCCACAAGACCTACTCTACTCCAGAATTCTATTGAGTGGGTTGAAGATTTGCAAAATTATTTTCAAAGGGAAAAATCCCCACTTCAGGAAGAACCTTCTTCTCAAGAGGAAGACATGAATATTCCTCCTTCAAGACGAGATCAAGACAAAGGATCTCTTAATGTTGATGAGGTATTCTCTAATTATGAAGAGGAAGAAAATGAAGAATTGGAGGGAGATATCAGCGATGTAAAATAAGGAGGAGATCCACTACCATTTGGAGATGGAGATGAAGTAATTGCTTCAAATAGAGGAGCTCTTGTTTCTTTTCAAGAAGTTCCAAAGGATATCACATATGAAGATCAGGAGCAACATGTGTCTTTATTAATGGGCAGTGAGACTAAACAATGGAGGAAGTGTGTTCCATCATTTACCGTAGTTTTGAGGACATACACTATGATAGATCACTTATTTGTGATTAAGACTCTTGACACCAATATTACATTGGGTGTGCATGGATTTATTACATTGGATAAGAACACCTTAGACTGTGAGATCTTTCATATGAAGAAAGAGGATGAAAAGGATGGCTAGCATCAAGTGATTGGGAACATACACACCCATTCATTTCAGGAGGTTTATGCATAGAAAAAGGAGACTGATTTGCGCAATGAAATCAAGGATAAATCAGTCCACTCTCATATACAATATACTTTAGAAATTGATGTCTCATTACATGGAGGCATCCCACCAGGGAGACCCCCCAGTTGGAAGTTCATCAAAGAGTTCCCTCAACATGATGCATCATTGATAGATCTGGCTAAGGGAGGAACCTTGGGATAAGTTAGAAAAACACAGAGAAGGCTTTGATGGGTTCAAAGGAGGGATGAATAGTTTTCTGATATGGACATTTCCATCTCCCACTCATCTATTTGCACTGAAAGGTGATGATTCAGGAGTATGTGATGGCACAAGCATGGTGTAAAAGGGGTACTCCATAGTATTTGAGAAAAAAAATATACTTCCACATATGACAAGATTTTATTGACACTTTTGTATGCATTGACCAAACTATGGAATTTTTGGATGGTCAATGCCTTCCAAGAGGATTTTGACCTCCATATAGTTCTGTCTTGTCTTAGGCAAGATCAACTACAAAGTAGGTAGAAAAAGTGGGATAGAAGTACTTCGGCATGTGGCTTTGGCATTGAGCATGTCAAACAGGCGAGTTATGAGATGAAAAGTACTCCATTGCAGAATTCAGCAGTGTTGTCACTATTGAGGAGTATAGATCCATATTGGGAATCCCAATTATTGGTGGAGTATTCCAAGAACCTCTTCACATGTAAGGTTCTTGATGGGCAAGTGATAGATGGGAGATATAGAGTGGTTGATGGAGTCATTTATTTCTAAGATCAAATCTACTTGACTAAAGACTCCAAGATCAAGGAGGAGATTCTACATGCAGCATATGAGGCACTCTTTTCTGGGCATGTAGATTTCATGGAGACTTATCACACCATCATGGAGAGATT
The DNA here is from genome assembly GCA_034641835.2 of Pinus albicaulis. Classification (NCBI taxonomy): domain Eukaryota; kingdom Viridiplantae; phylum Streptophyta; class Pinopsida; order Pinales; family Pinaceae; genus Pinus; species Pinus albicaulis. The sequence goes on from CM076578.1 coordinate 956,703,986, forward strand.
CTATTGGGAGGATCTCAAAGAAGATGTGCTCCAACATATCAAGAGATATGTAGCTTGTTTGATGTATGAGGAGGAAAGAAACCACATTGCAAGGTTTTTACAACCACTTCCCCTTTTGATGGAGAGATGAAGGCTCATCTATGGACCTCTTCACCAACTTGCGTACAATATATGGTAAGGATTGTGTCTTGATGCTTATTGATCAACTAACCATGTATGTACATTCCTATGCCATACATTTGCAACACATTTCTCCACAAGAGAGCAAGCCTCTATTTGGATTTCATGGTCCTTTTGGGACTACATTCAGTGATGGGAATGGCCACTTTCTAGAGGAATTTGGGAAAGACGTGTTTTTCTTGTCTCATATTCAGTTAACACCTAATTTCCTTTACTATTTTCAAGCTTTTGACAATATTATGGAAGCAAGAAAGTGGTTGTATGGCCACTTATCATATCATGATTTGAGATAGCTAGAAGCATAACAGCGTTGGTCTCACTTGAGAGACTATTTTCACCCTCCAATATGTCATGTGACACTTAGTCCATGTTTTTTTTGGATCCCATATGGTGATGACACTCTATTCACAATATGTGGGATGGATTGGGCAAGAAAGGTTCATGGAACCAAAGAGTGGGATCATGAGAGTCCAAGTGCCTTTTGGCTTCTTAATGACCACATTATTACAACCCAAGATCAGTAGTTCCATATTTATCATAAATGGAGAGAGAGAGAGAGTGTGTGTGTGAGTTGAACAATTTGATCTCTCATTTCCAGCCATGCAACCCCTATACATTGCAAAAGCAGGGTATTGGTGAGTTTTTCTATGAGATTCCAAGGGTGGCTCACTTTTTTTGGATGATAGCATGGAGATTGAATTTTCTCATTGGGATTGAGGTCCCTGACATTTTTCATCTCTCATGCCTTGAGAATGCCAATGGACAGCATATATTTTTCTCCATATATCTCCCACTTCTTCATCATATAAGAGCTAATTGGTTTATCTACCAAAGGCTAACTTGCACATTTGGTAGGAGCCATATTGATTTGAGAGCACTTAGTTCAGCGTTGGAGAGGATATTTTGCACTATCCTTGTAGTTTCTTGAGGACAAGAAAATTTTTGAAGGGGAGGACTGTAATATTCCAAAATTAGCTTGCAGCTAATTGGAATATTAAAGTTTTGTTTTCTCAATTAGATAGGTGAATGAGTGGGTAGGGAGAACCATAAATCTCTTTAGTAGGAATAAGAGCACTTCTCATGTGAATGTGGCTCATTTTTATCAGCAAAATAAAGCACCCTTAGTTGTGAAGAGGGGCTAGAGCATGTGGACAGGGTTAAAGTTGACCATATCAATAGTGTTGCTATGGAGATAGTGGAGTATTATTGGAGGACAGTGCAGTAATTTAGGAGGAGTGTATGCATGAGAGTAACTGCTTTAATGAGTGGGACCCAGGGTGAGAAATCTCACCAAGCATAAAAGGAAGAGGATGGCAGCATTAGAAGATAGGGATTTGTATTATTTATTTTGATCTTTTTACATCTGGATTTTTCATCTGACATGTCTATACATGCTTTTGTTGTTTAGCAGGGTCTGCAGTGTTGTTTAGCACAAGGGTGTTTCCGAGTAGAAATCCCACCCTCATCCTCGGGGGACTTCGAGTGCCTACTCAAGAGAGGTATCTTGAGCTACATTACCCCTATCTAGCATTTTTCCAAGCTCCAGTCTTCATCTATAGTGCAGTCTATTCCAGATTTGTGTTGTGTTGCAGGGTTGCAGCAGTGGAGGGTTGATAGACCTAATTTCTGAGCTATTTTTCCATTAGAGGGATCATCGTTTCATCCGAGAATATTGTGAGGAATTTCCTTGAGCTAAATTTCAGTATTTAGCATTAGGCTAAGTAGCTACCATCAAGTACAATGCATTTTCCCTCTAGGACTGCGTTATTTCATAAAGCAGCTGCAGCAGTGGGTTTATTGCCCTAGTTGGAGAAGTTGTATTTCCTGTGAGGGGATCATCCCTTAATTTAGGAGATCTATTGGAGGAGTATCAGACATATTATATATCATATCAGCCACCTCCTATCAGTATTTGAGTTGCAGTGATTATTCAACCCTAGGGCCATATCTGCTATTTTTGTATATTGAGTATTTCCGGAAACCTTTTCTGGGTTGTCTTGGAAATATGATTTGGAGAATAGATCTCTATTCCCTACACTTTTGGAGAATTTTATTAGCATCAATATATATTTCTATTTTTCAATTTCTATTCTATCATAGACAGTGCAGTTATAGTATTCTGACATTTCATGTATTAGCATCATTTTACATTTTGATGTATTGTTTCATGGGAGGCTTGTTTGCCTAATCTTGAGTGAGATTTTCCTCAATATATTGTACTCATTTTCTGCTAATAAACATAATGGAATGGCTCTATGGTTGTCTCATGTTTTTATCCATTGATATTTTTGCATATTTCCATTTTTATGTGCTATATTGTTGCTCTCCCAATTTTTGGATATTACACATCGAAGGTATGTAGCATGCCTGATTTTTATGGTTTCGGTAATGTAGAAACTTTTATTAATATTTATGAAGAGAGGGTACCAAGATATCATATATTTTTAGCTTTAGATACAACCCTAATATCTACCCATAGTAGATGGTGGGGCACACACAAGAAGAATATAGGATATTTTCAGGTGTGTCAAAGATTAATGTGGATCGGGTTTGGACAAGTGGAAATAGAAATATAGAAGAAATGGTCAGTGATCAAGGGTTTTGTTGGTGCGCAACATAGATAAAACATGGTTCGAGCACAAACAAGCCAACACTTCACTAGAAAACAATTAAGCATACACAACCTTGCATATGATAAACCATATCCCATGTAGCTTCATTGGGCCCAAAGTGCTTTCATTGCACTTTAACCTGCTCGATTGCTCGGTTCCAGAGCACGAGCATCTTTCTCTGCAAAATTCATGAGGTTACAGTTGGAATTCTCCTTCTGGATTCACCTAAAATACATATCATTCAATCATATGATCAACATCTTTAACATAGTTCTTAAGAAATGACACATGGAAAACATCATGGATTTTCACTTTCAAAGGTAGTGCAAGCTGGTAGGACACTGGCACAATCCTCTCAATAATATTGAAAGGTCCACAATACTGAGGTTCCAACTTGGCACACTATCCAATCCTCAAGGAGCTCTTCTTGGGCTTGATGTGCAAGTACACTTGTTCCCAAACCTATAACTCCTTAAACACCTAGTGATGATCTGCATAGCTCTTTTATCTGTCTTGTGCTTCCTTTAAATTATGATTGATAACCTACATTTATTGTTCCATATCTGCCAACATGTTTGGTCCAATCAATACCTTGTTAAATGGATCACTCCAACTGATAGGAGTATTACAAGTCCACCCATAGAGTGCGTCAAACAGACTCATCCTCAGAGACTCTTGATACCTGTTGTTATATGTGAACTCAACCAGTGGAATATACTCTTCCCACTTTCACTACTAATGCATGATGTACATGATCAACATCTACTACAAAATCGCGTTGACCCTCTTTGGATGTCCATTTGTATGTGGATGATAAGTTGTATTGAAGGCCAAATCTATACCCAAATCTACAAATAATTCTTTTGAGAATCTAGAAGTGAATTTAGAATCCATGTCTCATATTATCTTCTTCGACACAGTATTCAGCCTCACTACATCTCTGATGAATACCTGTGCCACATCACTAGCTGAATATGTAGACTTAATCATAATGAAAGATGCTTTTTCAACCTGTACACCACCACCATGATGGAATCATGTTGTCTAGATTTCCTCGAAAAACCTGTGATGAAATCCATGGAAATGACCTCCAATTTCCACTTCGAAATCAGAATAGGCTATAACAAACCACCTGGATTGTTACACCATTTTTTGGTCATCTAACCTGTTACTATTAGAGGTACCTAAGTACACCATGTAAGACCAATTTTACCCTAAGTAAAATTTCTTTCACTATGAAAAATAACTTAGTAAACCACCTTTATTAAGTTGTTTATGTTCTAAACAGGAAACCCCATGAGGAAATTTTAAATAAATCCACATTTGTTTGATTTTCCTCAAGGAATAATTAGTTAAACATCAGCTTAATTAATATTCCTGGTCATATTTAACCCAAAACAAGAAAATTATTTAGATAAATTATTATTTATCTTATTATTTTCTAGGAATAATTATTTAAACCTTATTTAAATAATATTCCTTGTTAAATTTGACTAAATCACTCATAAATAATTAAATAAATCATTATTTGTTTGATTATTACTCAACCACATCCTTAAAATAATAAATAAATCATTTATTTATTTATTATTTACAAATAAAGGGATTTGACCCAAGTCAAATTCTTTTTCCCTCCCACAAATATAATAAAATATTCCATAAAAGTTGGATCTAGATTTGGTTAATAAAATTTTAACTATGCACCAATATCTAGACTAACTCAATATTTTGTTATAAATAGAAGGGTTTTTCCATTCACTCACTACCTTTTTTTGCCTAAATATCACTCTGGATCTATACTTTTGGTCTAACTTTGATCCACCATCATTGTCATATTTTGCTACCATTTTTCTTGTGAGCTCCCTTTTATTTCCATTTTTGTCTGGGTTTTCTGCACCATCAAGGGAGAAGGATTTTAGATCTGAAGTGCTGAGGACTTACAAGAACCCATCACATTGAGGAGGACTGGTAACATATTTCTATGTTCTCCTTCCAGGTGTCCTAAATACAAAAAATTCTTTAAAACAATCTTGTCTTGTCTATTGGATGCATGGAGCAACTCTTGCTTTTATTTACTACTTAATGTCTTTTAATGCATAGATCTAGATTTTTGCAGCATTTATCTTGGTCAATTAATTGCAGATCTAAAGATATTGGAAGCCATCTTTATTGTTAGGGATTTTTTTTATGCACAGATAAAGTGAGCCTTTTTCATATGCTTGCGATTAAGATTCATACTAACAACTGGCGACTCCACTCTACTTTTACCCGTTGACAATCCAAACCTCTAGCCACAAAATCTGCCATTTTCTTCTTCATATTTGGCCAATCATAGTACTTATTCACTAGTATCAATGTTTTCTGATATTCCAGATGACCTAAATATGGGTTAACATGAAATTACCTCAAGATAAGCTTCTTAACCTCACTGTTGTCTGGTACATAGATCTTGTCCCAAAATCTAACCAAATCATATGTTGTGAGATGATATTCCACATCCTGATCACCCATACCCTATTGTAACATGTGCATAAGCTCCCTTTACCTTTCTTCCTACTTTCATGCCTATAAGAACCGATTATGTAAATATTTCCCATATGAGCTCATGATTTCAATGTGGTTTACCTGTACTCTTCTGCTAAGAACATCTACAGCACTATTCACTTTACCTTTAATGTACATGATATCAAAGTTGAACTCATTGATCATGGCCAACCATATAGCTTGGCTGACATTCAGGTTTGGTTGGTCAAATACATACCTCAACCCACTAATATCACTCATCAATAAAAACCTTTTTCCAAGAAGATAATGCCTCCACATATTTAATGCATCAACGATCGATGCCAACTCAATATCAAGTGTCACATAGTTCTGCTCGTGCTCATTTAGTTTCCTTGATTCATAGCACACTACCTGTCCTTCCTACATCAATAATACACCATTTCCTCCCTTGTAAGCATCTGTATAGACCACAAACTCTTTTTCTAGATTTGCAATCTTTAAAACTGGAGAATTTTCTAACAACTGCTCAAAACTAGTTGGACATTCCTCTTTCCATTCAAATTTCTTACCTTTCCTTTGCAATAATGTAATGGGGTAGGAAATTCAAGATAATTTCCTGATAAAATTCTTATAATAACATGCCACTCCCATGAACAATCTTACCTAATCCACATTTCTAGGAGTTGCCCATTCCATGATGGCTCTTATATTTTTAGTATCCAATGTTATGCCTTCCTTGTAAACCACATGCCCCAAGTAATGTACCTATGTATGAAAGAAATTACATTTTCTAAGCTAGGAATACAATTTATGCTCTCTTAGAAATCTCAACACTGTTGCTAAATGTTCGACAGAATCTTCCCCATTCTTAGAATATATCAACATATCATCAATGAATACAATAACAAACTTATCCAGATAAGGATGCAAAAAACTATTCATCAAGCACATAAAAGTAGTTGGATAATTAGTCAAACAAAATGGAACTACAACAAACTCATAGTTCCCATACCTAGTCCAAAAAGAAACCTTGTAGATGTAATCTTCTTTAATGCGTACATGATGGTATCTTGATATCAAATCCATCCTCGACAAAAAATACCTATTCTTGATGGTCACCTTGTTCAACTGCATGTAATCGATGCATAACCTAAGAGTACCATCATTTTTCTTCGCAAAAAATACCAGTGCACCCCACGACAACACACTTAGCCTAATGTACTACTTGTTAAAGTTTTCCTTTAACTACAACTTCAATTCCACTAACTCCGGTGTGCTCATCTTGTATGGTGCCTTTGATGTTGGTGCTGCCCTTAGTACCAACTCAATATAAAATCCCACTTCCTTGTGAGCTAGTAACTTTGGAATATCTACTGGAAACACATCCTAGAACTACTGCAAAACCAAATACTATTTCAATAAGTATGTATCATCAACTTCCTTACCTTTATAACTAGAAATATGCACTGCAAATAACACACACCCTTTCCCGTGTCCACACTTTTCCTGCATGGTTGTAACCATTTTGACTAACGTTTCCTTCTTCTTACCCTGCAATATTCTTTGTTCCCCATTATCATCCAAACACTCAATATCCTTGTCATAAAAATCCACCTTAGACCTATGAAGATAAAACTATTCCATACCCAACAACATACTATATGATCCCAATGGAAGTACATTCAAATGTGTTGATGTAGGCATACCATTCAGTTAAAATGCACAAGCTCTTACCCAGTGATGAACCATTTTCCTTGTACCTATAGCCACTTTCACAACCCAAGACTCTACATGCACTTCCTTACTCAAGCCACACTTGTCTAGTCAATATTAACATAACTCTAATTAGATCCAGGGTTAATCAAAATAGAAATAAATTGATCACAAAGCTTACCTCCCATCTCGATAATAGATGCTTGATGATCAACATGCCTCTTATCCAATGCTACATAAATCCGAGGAATACTTTTTCCAACAAACCCCACTATATGTGCCTCCTAAGCACAGTAAATTTGTGGCCTTCCACCCTGATGTTGTGGAAAATATCTTTGGTGATGATCCTTGCCATAATTCCAACACTGTAAAGGCTTCTAGCCTATATCCTGGTTATGCTCCTCAAATTGAAATCCTTGTCCTTTATCATATGCATTGAACTTATTATGTGATGTTTCATTCTCTTTGTTACATGTGTGCTATGGTATTTTTCACTTATGATCTTCTTCACCTCTAGGCCTCTTTCCCAACCTCTAGCTCTGAAAATATCACTGGTCCCCAACAAAAATTGACTCTCCTCTGAAGCACTGTGCAACATCTACATGGCTTTGTGCTGCCTCTCTATGGAATTTGTTGCCTCTCTGTTGTAAACTCACCAGATATGGAAAAATTTCCTTTGACCTTACTATCCCTACCCCTCTCTCACTGCAACTAGATCACTAGCTCTCTCTCTGGAAACTTGGCGCTGCTACTTAGGAAATCGATCTTCCATTTAATTGGATCTCTGCGAGTGTGTTCACTAAGTTCCCATCAATTTATTCTTATAATATCTCGTTGAAACTTCAATGGCCATGATTAAAACTTAATTGATGGCTAAGATTAACTAAGACTCGATCCACACCTTTTTCTAGAATATTATCACCTGACTTAATTAATACCTTTTAATTAATCATATTCCATAAGTTTAGACTTAGGAAATATTAAAATTGATTAATTATTTTAATTAAGCCATCTAGGTGGAATTTACCCAAACAAAGTTTTTCATCTTGGAGAATACATGTGCCTTAGCTTCTCTGCAAAATCTCAAGGCTAGAGCACATCCATTTCTATAAAAATAAACACTCCCTCTTAGCAAGGAATGTGCTCTAGTAATTTTTCCCTCTTGATAACTCTGATTTTGCATCATCTTTGTTGTGTTGTTGATGTCTAGCTACTACTGCCCACAAACTACTGCGCAACTCTAATTTTGCATTGCATCCGTGTTGCTGCTAACCCTACATACTGCTGCCAACTAATTCATCTGCACTACAACTCTATCGTTGCTACCACTACAACATATACAACATTCTATCATATGTTTTTGGTACAACTAAGATATTTCCATTATACTAAAACAACTTTGTCCAATCTGATGCATTTGTCACCCAATTCCTGACTGTTGCTAGTCTCTACGTTTTCACTGAAGCCTTTGTGTTGATGTTGACTCTGCACTATTCCCACTGCATTGCTACCAACTCTGCTCTATGCTACTCAATCCTAACTTCCATTAGCTATTACATCTATCACTGTTGAGCAGGAAAATCCTCTCTGCGGATAGAGGCGATCCCTCTATCCCTAGGGTGGGTCTAGCAATAAGGGAACACGTTGGACTCCTAAATTCCTAGCTTATAAATGAAATATGGACCAGAACATATATCCTACCTCATTCCAATGCTTTTATTGTGACACGTGGCAGCGATCCTTCGATATTTTTCTTCACGCCTTACGCTCTGTGTTAGTGACGATGTTCATGCGTCTGTACAAATATCAAACAAATGATGACAGCATACAAGCATATACATTCATCTATATCTATTCAACTAGTCAAGGAGAGCTAAACATTTTTCATATAAATGGAAACAAAGTTGGAACTAGAAACCATTCATGTATTATTGATATATGAAAAATAATTTTACAACCTTATGCCTTGACGTTGCAGATCTCCTTCGACAGGTTTAGTCAGGCGCGTCTCAAGCATTCGTTTGGCATTCGACTTGATGAGGTGATGGGATTAAACTCTCTCTCAACAATGGATTCTTTTATGCTTTCTTCAACACAACAATATACTAATGACTATTCAACTAGTTGAATCAATTTGAGGAGGAAGAATTTATAAGAGAAGAGGAGGAGGTTTGGGATTCCATATAAGGTGGAGGAGAGGTCTATCCCTTTGGGGAGTTGTGCATTTGTAGGAACTAATAATTCAAAGGGATCAACTCGAGTTGATTCAGTCGAACAAACCATGATGACACCACTCACAAAGTTTTTAAGCATGGAAGCTTCATTTCTATTTTAAAAAACTTTCCAAAAGTAGCTCGGTGCGGCTTCCCTTATGAGATAGAGTGCCAAAGGGCGTGAGGCCCAGTGTTAATTTCTCTATGGGTGCGAGGCCATAACTTACTACCAGCACCGACCCAAAATCATATGTTTTTGAAGGTCTGCTTGAGGAATTATCAACAGAGATTATGATCTTGACATGCCAAGGGATGCAATGACATTTATGGAAATGTATGACAGTACACAGGGATCACTGAAATGGTCCTCTAATGTTCAGAATGGGGATTGCAGGGACGGTGAAAAAATATTGTGTAATAGATACCCCCTAAATCATGAAGTCTGAGAGAGAGGGAGGGGTGAAATGCTTTATGATAACATACCCAAACCAAAACACTGCCATCGGAAGACCTACAAGAACAAGTACAACTGATATCTCTGATACATGAATATGTGGTATGGGCGCAACCATCCATAATATAGTACATATAATAAGATCCAAGATATGGACGCATCCATTCAGTGAAAAGGATCATAAAATAGACTCAGGTATGGTCGCAACCATCCAATCAAAAGAGTCATGCATATATTCACGATAAACCAAATCATCCCGCACCCTGGATTTTATCAGACAAAACCCAGGGTCTTGCGCTCATTCTCAACCAAAACAAGTACAAATTCAAGCATGTGAATGAATGAAATGAAGTTGAACATGCAATAAAATCACCTAATTACCAGCCAATGATGAAATTTGTTAGTAGGCATGAGAGAGACCACCAATAATGACAATGGTTCTCAAGGTACAGCTAGTACAATCCACGGAATGTGAACAATGAGCTAGAGTTGAACATCCACGAAATCAATCAATCATATGCTAATGACAAGAACATGTCATTGAATGTGAAGAACTTTCCATTGAGGCATGTAAGCTCTAAGGTACCAGAAGGGAGTCTCTAGATCAACATCCTAGATAATGAGCTGAAGTCAACAGGAAGTGATCGATTGAAGGAGGGCCATAATGTTTTTCACATCATCGACATGAGACAGAGGAATAATATGATAGTGAATTAGGATTGAATAGAGGATCAAGGCTTGAAAACTATATAATGGGACCGACAAGGAGGCATTGTCAAAAGAAACATGAAAACCTGGCTTGTCCTTGTCAGGACTCCCAAACTCAAGAATCTCCTCATAGGATAGCTCGGCCCCAATGTCATCTGGATCTTCAATCCTCTGTTTTTTGTTAGGGTGAGTTTCCTCATCCATGTCCATGACCTCCTGGCTTCCTGAGGGGGATTCATGTCCTTTTTCCTCTGTCCCAACAGACACATTATCTCCCTTTCCTTCGACAGTTGAGGACTCGACCTCCATCTATGCATCCAAAGGCCACACATCAAGGTTATCTATCCATTCAATGAAGGGCCTAGTCTCATCTGTATAAGCTGTTGATTTTATTTTCTTCTTTCTATTACTGAGGACTCCCTTAGGGTCATAGGGCCAAACTTTTACCTGTGGGAGGTTCATCTCTTGCAACATTTTCTCCACGATTGAGAGGGTATGCCTCGAATTTATGGTGAAGGGATCGATAGAAGTTGGGAGTTTTAGGATATGTCCTTTCTTTGCAGATACAAAGTGGATCTGGTCAGCCTTCAAGGTCTATCGAATGAATTCGAGGGCAAAGACTCACATAGCTGGAAACACTGGCAGGCAGTAGGAAGGTACCTATGCACTATAGACTTTGATCTCGGTATAGTCATCAAACAGGTACCAGTCCCCTGTGCAATCTTCCTCATCAAACTGTATCCAATCCTTCTGCCCAAGAAATATTCTAGGTGGAGGGCTATCATGTATAATGGCATAAGCTATGGACATGAACTCATTAACAAATTTTTCATACCCCTTCCCCTTGGGTTGTTGCCGAACTGTCGTAGTCCACTCGAAGATGGTTCTGGGTTGGGTATTTACCCTTGAGAATCTTCTCAGTCCTAGACCTTCAAATCTATTTGCGTGCTCGAATAGGAATAGGTAAAACACAAGGGAAGAGTACTTGAAACAACCAGCCGAGGAAATCTCTTGAAAGTGGGCTTGGATAGCCGAAGCTAAGAAATAAGGAATATCCAAAAGGACATCCTTCTACATCATGAGCCATAGAAAATATATACCCTCTTTAGTCACTTGGTCAACCTCCTCAGACCCTAAAAATCTTGAGATGAGTGCCAGGACAGGTTTTACATTAGTTGGGAAAGTTGACAAGGGAACAGAGTCCGTGAGCGGGAAATATGATAGGCAGGAATCTGAGAGGAGGTTGAGGAAACCGCTTTTTTTTTCTCAGGGTAGCTTTGAGAAATGACAGGAGAGGGAGACCTTAGAGAACTCAACATAATCCTAGCTTGGAGGGTAGCGAATGGCTTTCCTTATGATTTGGGGCGTAATGTGGAAAATATTATTGCCCTGTGTAGAGAGGAACATGTCTCTGCGCTCGTCATAGGAATCCCCAAGCCAGCTAATGAACTTGGAAACAGGGTATGTGGTTGGAGCGATTTGGTAATACAAACCTGACTTGATGACCCTGAACACGTCCTCGCCTTTTTGATGATAGTCAAAAAGCTCAACTCTGGAGCGGGCTACGCTAAACGGGTAGACTTGGTCTCAAATTCATGCATGGGCATAGACAAGGGGCTCAGGTCCAGGAGTAGTCTTGACCTCGCGGGCTTGTGGGGTTTCAGGCGCAGACTTCTTGGTTTTCATTTTCCACATGACCATTTGAAAATAAAATAGAAGGGAAATAGTGAGACTAAAAATGACTAGATACATGAGAGTAGTGAAGTAGCCAAGGGGAAAGTGACGCGGGGTTTAAAATGACCTTGAACTTGAGTTTTAACCTCCTCTGCATGAAAACCCGGTTAATAACCAGTATTTTACACAGTTGAGAGTAAAACGAGCTTATATTAGACCGGGTTTTACGAAGTACAAGACAGGGTGACAGTTGTAGGGCTGGCATCATAAGGACACCGACAATGGGACACGTGGCGATGGGTAATTAATTGGCAGAAGCTGGGTTGGTGGGAGCCACTTGTCGAATCAAAGTAGGTACCAGCCTTTGTACCGCCATCCTAGACTTACCTTACCTCTTTACTTACTAGCACCAACTGTCATCTTCAGTGGGCCCGCTTTGAACTTCGGAGGGGTACATAGGAGTCTTATGGCCCATTTTCTTACCCCATGAAATGCTTGAGATTGGCCCACCGAAAGGTGACATCACCTCTTCCGGGGGCCTAACTTTTAACATCGCCATGCTCCTTTTAGGCCAACAGAAAGCCCTTCCCACGAGCTTTATGGCTCATGGTTTCATCTTGGAGCCATGAGTGTTGCTTCCCGCTATGTCGTGGCTATGATAAGTCTTAGCCACTGTGCCTATCCCTCAGGGACTTTATTTCCAAGACCATTCACAATTTACTCAGTCCGCCACCCTTCTAAACTTCTCGTATTTTTCCACTTGTCCACTCCTTTTTCTTGATAGATGAGGTGGCTAAACAACAGATCTGAAGTCCTGTTTGTAAATCTGGTGGAATACTAGATAATTTTAGAGAATTCTCTTATAAATTGGCTTTTGACTGTTATAATAATGAAGCAAAGTATGAAGCATTGATCAGAAGTCTTAAACTTTTGAAGAAACTTGGTGCAAAAATAATTCATGATTATGGTGATTCTGAGCTTGTCATAAATTAGGTGAAAGGAGAATATCAATCAAAGCATCCACAGATGAGAGCTTATATAAATGCAATATTGAATCTCTTAAAAATGTTTCCTAAGTATACATTAACAGTAGTGCCAAGAACTCAAAACATCATTGCAGATTATCTTGCTTTAGTGGCAAGTAATCTCAAAATTCCGATGAACTCCAGTAATAAATTTTAAATTCATGTCAAACATCGACCTAGTGTTCCTGATAATTTAAGGTACTAGCAAGTTTTTTTGGATGACAAAGAAATTAATAGCTTTTTTCAGAATGAAGGAAAATTCAAATATGCTTTTATTGATGATGTTTATGATGTTGATGATCAAGATATAGAATCCAATTAGATGAATGTTTTGCAGCTGAAAGAGAATGTTATTCCTAGAGGTCTGATACCTTTAGAAGATTTGTTAGATCAGGATTATGTGGCCAGGAAACCAAAATTGACACCTAAATAAAAGGGTGTGGAAGATGTGAACATTGGAACAGCAGACAAGCCCAAGATGGTTAAGTTGTCAAAGACATTATCTCTCGAGGGAAAAGATAAGTACATCAAATTGTTGTCTAAGTTTTTGGATATTTTTGCATGGGATTATGTAGATTTGAAAGTGTATGATAAGAATATTATTCAGCACACTATTCCCATCAAGCCGGATCAAAAACCTTTCAGACAGAAGTTGAGAAGGATAAACCCAATATTGTTGCCATCCATCGAGAAAGAGGTAAACCGATTGTACAAATCAGGTATCATTGTGCTAATTAGGTTTTCTGATTTGATTTCAAATTTGGTGCCGATAAGGAAAAATACCAGAGAGAGAAGGTTATGCATAGATTTCTAGAATTTGAATAAAGTATCTTTAAAGGATAATTACCCCCTTCCTAAGATGGACCATGTTCTGCAAAGGGTAGTTGGAGAATCACGGATGTCACTACTTGACGGTTATTCAGGTTATAATCAGATTTTGGTACATGAAGAAGACCAAGGTAAGACTACTTTCACAACACCTTGGGGAACCTTTTAGTATGTTAAAATGTCATTCAGACTCAAGAATGCAGGGGCTACTTTTCAGCGGGCGATGGATATAGCCTTTGCTAATGAGAAGGATGTTTTCTGAGTAGTGTATCTAGATGATTTGACAGTGTTTTCTGGTTCTGATGATCATCATTTGTATCATTTGAGGATTATTTTTCAGAAATGCAGGGAGTTCGAGATTTATTTAAATCTGAAAAAGAGTCTTTTTTCCATGGAGGAAAGAAAACTTCTTGGTCACATAATTTCCAAAGATGGTATTCGCATTGATCCTTCCAGAGTAGAAGGGTGGAAGACTGAGTAAATTGCGAATGGTCTTGGAAATAAAGTCCCTGAGGGATAGGCATGGTGGCTAAGACTTATCAGAGCCACTACACAGTGGGAAGCAGCACTCATGGCTTTGCGGCAGAACCATCAGCCACAAAGCTCGTGGGAAGGGCTTTCCGTGGGACTAAAAGGAGCATGGCAATGTTAAAATTCAGGCCCCTGGAAGAGGTGACGTCACCTTTCGGCGGGCCAATCTCAAACATTCCATGGGGTAAGAAAATAGGCCATAAGACTCCTATGCACCCCTCTGAAGTTCAAAGCGGGCCCACCAAAGATGACAGTTAGCGCTGGTAAGTAAAGAGGTAAGGTAAGTCTAGGATGGGGGTACAAAGGCCGGTTCCTGCTTTGATTCGACATGTGGCTCTCACCAACCCGATTGTTGTCAACCAATTACCATCGCCATGTGTCCCATTGTCGCTGATATGACACAGCCTACAGAGTGTCTGCATCGTACTCCGTAAAGCTTCGGTCTAATATAAGCTCATTTACTCTCTCGACTATAAAATACGGGTTTGACCTCTGAAGGAGTGTCTCATGTAGTCAAGCACTCATTTCAGCTGTGTTTAATTCACTACTCTCATGTATTTATTCATTTTTCTGTCTCACTATTTCCATTATGTTTTATTTTCAAATGGTCATGGGGAAAATGAAAACCAAGAAGTCTGTGCCTGCAACCCCACAAGCCCGTGAGGTCAGGACTGCTCTTAGACCTGAGCCCCTCATCGATGCCCACACATAAATTCATGACCGAGTCTACCCGTTTAGCGTAGCCCACACCAGAGCCGAGATTTTTGACTATCATCGAAAAGGCGAGGACGTGTTCAGGGTCATCGATTCGAGTCTGTATTACAAAATGGCTCCAACCACATACCCTGTTCCCGATTTCATTAGCTGGCTTGGGGAGGCCTATGATGAGTGCAGAGACATGTTCCTCTCTACTCAAGGAAATAATATTTTCCACATTACACCCCAACTCATTTTAAGGAAAGCCATTCTCTACCCTCCCAGCCAGGATTATTTTGAGTTCTTTGAGGTCTCCCTCTCCTGTCATTTCTCAAAGATACCCTGGGAAAAGCAAAGCAGTTTCCTCAGCCTCCTCTTAGATTCTCGCCTATCATCTTTCCCACTCACGAACTTTGTTCCCTTGTCGACTTTCCCAACTAATGTACAGCCCATCCTAGCACTCATCTCAGGGTTGTTAGGGTCTGAGGAGGTCGACCAAGTGACTAAAGAGGGTATAGATTTTCTATGGCTCATGATGCAGAAGGATATCCTTTTGGATATTCCTTCTTTCTTTGCTTCGACTATCCAAGCCCAGTTTCAAGACATTTCCTCGGCTGGTTCTTTCAAGTACTCTTCCCTTGTGTTTTACCTATTCCTATTCAAGCATGTAGATAGATTTGAAGGTCTAGGACTGAGCAGATTCTCAAGGATAAATTCCCAACCCAGAACCATCTTCGAGTGGACTACGATAGTTCAGCAACAGCCCAAGGGGAAGGGGTATGCAAATTTTTTTAATGAGTTCATGTCCATAGCTTATGCCATTATACATGATAGCCCTCTGCCTAGAATATTTCCTAAGTAGAAGGATTGGCTACAGTTTTATGAGGAATATTGCATAGGGGATTGGTACCTGTTTGATGACTATACCAAGATCAGAGTCTACGGTGTAGAGGTACCTCCCTGCCTGTCAGTGTTTCCAGCTATGTGAGTATTTTCCCTCGAATTCATTTGATGGACCTTGAAGGCCGATTAAATCCACTTCGTACCTGCAAAGAAAGGATACATCCTAAAACTCCCAACTTCTATTGGTCCCTTCACCATAAATTTGAGGCATGCCATCTCAACCGTGGAGAAAATGCTACAAGAGATGAACCTCCCACAGGGAAAAGTTTTGTCCTATGACCCTAAGGGATTCCTCAGCAATACAAAGAAGAAAATAAAATCAACAGCTTATACACATGAGACTAGGCCCTTCATTTAATGGAGAGCTAACCTTGATGTGTGGCCTTTAGTTGCACAGATGGAGGTCGAGTCCTCAACTTCCAAAGGAAAGGGAGATAATGTGTCTGTTGGGATAGAGGAACAAGGACATGAAGGCCCCTCAAGAAGCTAGGAGGTCATGGAAATTGATGAGAAAACTCACCCTAGCAAAAAAAAAAAGGACTGAAGGGCCAGATGACATTGGGGTTGAGCTATCCTATGAGGAGATTCCTGAGTTTGGGGGTCCTGACAAGGACAAGCCAGGTTTTCATGTTTCTTTTCATAATGCCTCCTCATCGACCCCCATAGAGATGATAGATAATTTATTTTTCCTTTTAAAATCTCATAAACAAGTATGCTCCTCTAATTATGTTTATAATGAATTACTTTACATGCAAAGGAAGATTCTACAGGCTATATAGGTATCACATCAGGCTTTTGATTCATTTTACCATAGTCAAAACACTTGATTTGCCTCATTATTTATATAGGAGCTTTATTAATATGGCTGAGAAGGTTCAAAGTAGAAGGGAAGATCATCATACTATTCTCTTTCATCATGGCCTTATCAAGCTCATTGTGCTGCATCACTTGTCCTCCATAAACATGACATGGGAAGAATTCTTGGAGAGGTTTTCAGTAGCGCTTTTTGTCTTGCATATTACATCATCAACATAGTGAATGGATATTGTATCTTATAGCATGCCTTTTAATCTTTTATATTTCCCTAGGGTTGTGGTAATTTCTCACACATATGAGAGAGGGAAGAGGCAATTTTTTCTGCCTAAGTCTACCAGGATTTGTCTTACACTTGGCACCCATGGTGAGCAATTTCAGATAGAGGAACAACCTCTTTTGCATCAGCATGATGATTCAGTGCCATTAGAGTGTGAGGAAGTCAGATCAGTTGAAGATATCCTCAAAGAGAAAGATAAAGATATTACAGAGTTGAAAGAGGCCTTTTCCATTGCCCAATCGCGAATTACTTTCCTTGAGAGGGAAAATTTTCAATTGCAAGTGAATCATCTCGTACAAAGTAAATACAAATCATACATGGAGGTGAACAAAGGAAAATGAAAGAAGGTTGTTTTTTTTTATGAAATTCAGTAGATGTAGGCTGAAGCACATACAAAAATACTAAGAACAAGAGGCCTCAAAAAATCACTAGAGCAAGAGAAACATCAAATTCATCAATTTGAAGAGTTGACATTTGATGAACTCATTTCCATGGAGATCAATTAGGATAGAGAGCTATGGCTATCAAGATTTAATGAGAAATTGGAGAATCTATTGAACAAGGCTAAAAAGGATAACAAGCGGCAAAGGCACATGACAAGTCATTATCGTACCAAGGATACCATTTCTCAAGCAAGGCTTAAACAAGTGAAAAAGAGGCTTAAAGAGGTGCAAATGAAGCTCAAGGAGAAAGACAGTTTTGATTTATTGGCTGAAGCTTCATTAGTTGTGTAACCTATCTCTTTCATGTGTAAAATAATAAATTTTGAAAGATTTGGAGAAATTTTGGTATTTTACATGATTTTTGGCAGAATTATGGAAATTTCACATTGCAGAAGGGTAACAGACACTTCTGAATTTTTGTTTTGGAGGCAGCCAAATGATGATTTATTTACATATATGGATGTATTTTGATTAGTACCTCATAGATCAGTAACCCTCCTGGCATGACAAGCTGCAATTTGGGAGAAAAATCTCAAAAACCACCTATTTTTCATGTTCCTACCTCCTTTTTGGACCCTCTGTTATGTTTTTTAGTGACTCCGGGAGAATGGATTTTTGAAGGCCTTCCCATGGTCCATTTTCAAAAATTCAAGATGTTATGGAAACTAGACATGCATATCTAGTTGAACGTGTTTTCAGAAGTGAATTTGGACTTCTCAAAGTGCCTCAAAAGTTCCTCCAAAGTTATGTTATGCTTCTGCAAATTGTTTTGAAAATCTTCAGTCAGAATTGTCACATATCAGCATTAGATTCCATCAGGACACTTGTCAAGCTCAAAAATGGTCACAAATTCGAGGCTATGAGTTGTCATTAGAGTTATCGGGTTGTTTTTTGCTTCTTATTATGATGAAATTGTAAATAATGTAAGGGACAAACACTCCTAGTTTGTAGCTAAAATTCAGGGAATGCTTTCTAACCTCCCTAGAAACTAGGAAATGACTCATATTTTGCATTTATGATCCATTTTGGATGGGATTTAGACCTTATGAGGTTTCATGGTATATATTTTCAATAATTAGACTCTCTTTATTCATTTTTGGGTTGGATAGTCTCATATTTTGCAGTGGAGCTCTTGTAACCAGCTTGTGGAATGAAATCAAAGACAGATTTGCAGGAATTGTGTTGAGATACTTGTGATATGATTTGGAAAATCTGTGTTTATCATGTTTTATTATTATCTTATGCTTAATACCATGTCTACTTCTTCATATATTTCTATCATGTAAGTTTGAGAGCATAATTCATGTTTATGCACGCTCTATTTTAGACAAGATTCACTGTATTATGTTTATTTGCTTCTTAAATTGAATGAATTCACCTCAATTCTCATTCAAAATCTACTCCATATTCATCCTATACTCAATTACTGATAATATTTTTCCAAACTACCTATCTTTTCTCACACACTCTCTGCAAGTTCACCTCTAAGTTCAGACCTAAAAACCTCATTTAAAGTCCATTCACTGAATTTCCTATCCAGCATTCAAAATATCAAAATTTTTTTACTTATTTAAGCTTACATATCTAGCCTAAAATATTATGATACTCAGCCATTCATTTGACTATTTAGAGTGACAAAGAGATATCCTTCTCTGGTTTGGGTAGGGATAGCTACCTTACCTAAATTTTGGTCTGTGGTTACCTTTCTCCAATCCTACTTTTAGCCTTAGGAAGTTGGGGAGAGTGATAACATTCTTGGTGTCATTTCTGGGGAGATATTGGTAAACATTCCCTGGGAGTATTTATTTAATATTATAAAAGTTAGACTTGTAGGTGACAGGCTCCATCATTCAAAATAGGTTGAATTCTAAAATCTGAGCCAAAGTATAAAATTCCTATCTTAAGCTGGCTCCTAAAATACATACCAGGTCAAATACAAACCCAAATCCCTCACCAATTGTTTATGATCCTCAGCGTATTTTTAGAAAACATAAAACCAAATATTGGAAGGTGGGAAGAGTTGTTCCTCCACTTGTCAAACAAAATTCTCTGCCTACGAGATTTGTTCCAGAAGATTTGGTCTATAATCCATAATCTGAAAAATATTTGTTTAGAACTAAGTCTAAATCTTTTCTTTCAGAAGCCACCTTTGATCCTTTTGAATTCAAGTCCCCTACACCATTTTCTCAATGTTTTGAGTCTGAAGTAGATAGTGAAGTCTAGTCTAATTTTCATAAACTCAATGGTTTGGTAGACAAATTTGAAGAAACTTCAGAGAAGGCCCATTTTTAGTATCAGCATCAAACTTTTACTCCACCTATCATTTTACCATCTTATACAGCTACATCATCAATCCCTTATTTCATTCCATCATTACCTCTACAAGTTTTCTCTCTATCAGCACCTCCACCACCTCCTCCATTATTCATGGATAGATTTTCTCCGTTGATCCTACCGCTTCAACTCACTCCACCACCTCAGAATTATGGTCAGAGGCTTCCTCTTTTTTATGGAAAATCATAGGTTACATCTTATCAACATTTTTCTAAATTAATTGACTTCATGGATCTTGAAGAGATTGACAATGATGATGCCAAGATGCACATCATTGCACAGAGTTTCTCCAGAGGGGTAAAGAGATGGTTTCTCCCACTCACAAATGGTTCAATAGGTACCTCACAGCAGCTAATTGATTTTTTTATAGCGAAATCGGAAGAGAAGAAAAATCCATTGCAGATCCTACCTGAGTATAATGCCTTGAAAAGGAATCCCAATGAGTATGTCCAATACTTTACAATTAGATTCAAAAAAAAATATATGATTCAATTCCAGAGAATATTAAGCCTCCTCTAGGCCTTGCTTTACTTCATTATCATGATGTTTTCGATCTTGACATGGCCTATCAGTTGAGGGAAATAAACCCATCAACTCTTGAAGAAATGCAGAGAAACACAGTGAGCGTGGAAGCCAATTTGATCATCAAGAAGTCTAAAATCAAGACAAATAAAAAATAAAAAATAAAAAATGTCACTATCAAAGAAGAAACATCCACTTCATCTGAAGGAAAATTAGATACCTTGATCAAGACCATGGAGAAGATGGTGGATAAAATTTCCATCTTTGATCAACAAGTTGAACCCTCCATTAGAAATCCCAATTTCAGGGGTCAAAATCATCAGCCCCAATATAATATCAAGCAAAGGGAAAAGAGGGGTCAGGATCCACAAAGTCAACAAAAAATTTGCACTCCATTTTAGTAGAATTATACTAAAGGCCGTAATGAAAATGATGAAGAATAAATTTCTGGTGAGAACCATTTATTTGAGGAAAATAAATAGCCTATTTTCCTCACTAAATAATACCAATTTTTTGTAGAAATTTGTGCACCCGATGATCAGCGATCTGTATGGTCAAATGATGACGTATTATCAGTACGCATGGAATATTATCAGAGGGATATCATAATTCTCTTTCTCAAGTGCAAAGACAGTATGGCTTGAGGAATAGGAATTCTCCTATAACCTCTAATCAGAAAATAATAATAATAATAATAATAAACCAGAATGCTCAAGTAGATGCTCATCCCAAAGAAGATGTTGCCCCAAATCAAAGTAAAGACAAGGGACCTATTGTTCCTAATCATTTTAAAGGAAACAAAGCTTCTTGCCTCATTCAAAGGAAATATAAAGAATTCCAAGAAGGAGGACAGAAGAAAGAGTCTTCACACAAAGATCAGCTCGAGAAGAAATATGCACCATTGAAAGAAGTAGAAAAACATTCTCCTCTTTTTTCTCTTGAAAATTAAATTTCCAAGTTGAAAGTCTTCATTCCTCTAACTTAAATAGTTAAGAATGATTAGCACAAAGTTCAAGTTGCTAAGTTGCTTAGAGTTGATCAAATGTCAGACATGGTTAATGTGAGCGATGATCATCCTAAGCTTCCTTTTGGTCCTAATGTTGATGGCGATTTAGAAGATAGTGAAGTCCCTCCATTTTATCTAAGCCTCAAAATCCCTGAATTTATCCTCCATAATGCCATGCTTGATTCTGGAGCCTCTCACAACCTCATGCCCAAGGCCATTATGGACAGATTAGGACTTGACATCACAATACCTTATCATGATCTTTACTCATTTGATTTAGGGAGGGTAAAATGTCTTGGCTTCATCAAGGACCTAGTGGTGTCATTAGAGAAAATCCCAGCCAAGAATTTCCACATGGACATAGTTTTGGCTAACATCCTATCCAAATATGGAATGCTACTTCTCGGTCATGGGGAGCGAAGCTTAGAGGTACCTTACAGCTTGATTTTTCTTATGCCACCATTCCCGTCTTTGGATAGCTTAGGAAACTATACCTGGAAATCAAGATGAAGTACATGATCAACAGCTGGGAAAAGGAAAATAACCATCCTATACATGTTTTTCATACAGATTTAGAGTCCTTTAGATTTTTCAATGATGAATGTTTAGCGTCTTCCGAAGATTTGATTGAAGAAATTGTAGAAAATTCTGAATTTTCAAATTCTATTTTAGAATTGGCAAATGAAGAAATTTGTAAAAAAGTGCCAAATGGTTTGGAACCGAGTGCATCACCTCAAAAAAGTGATGGAAAAATGAAAGAATCATAATTTTTTGGTACAACAGAGGTCTCTCAAACAACAAGAAAATTTCAGCCATCCGATTTACAACTTCCAGATGAGGAAATTAGTTTGTGGACTATGGACTTCGATGGAGCTTTGGGAAAAGAAGGGACTGGAATTGGAGTGTGGATTCAAAGCCTTGTAAATCAGTCATTAAACATCCCTCCCAATGTTCAATTTTCCTCCTACAAGCTGGCCTTCAAATGTTCAAACAATGAATCTGAGTATGAGGCTTTGATAGCCAGTCTGAAAATTGTCAAGAAGTTGGGTGCAAAGAATATTTTTGTCTATGGAAAACCTGAGTTAGTGATAAATAAATTCAAAGGGGAATACTAGGCCAAGCATCCAAGGATGTGATCTTACCGAAAAGCAGTGATAGTCATCCTCAAGATATTTTTTGAGTAGACTTTATCTTTGATTCCAAGAGACAACAATGTTATTGTTGATTCTCAAGCCACTTTGGCTAGCATGTTCAAAATTCCATTGTATCCTAATAATAAGTATTAGATAAATGTAAAACAACACCCTACTATCCTAGATAATGGTCAGTATTGTAAAGTCTTTCAAGATGATAAAAAGATCAGCAACTTCTTGCAGACAGAAGAAGAGTTTGTAAATTCTCAAATGGACAACCAGTGGTATGAAGATGACCAAGAAATCCATGCAGCAAATATGAAAGTGCTTTAGCTGAAAGATAATTCCATTCCAAGAGTTTTGGTACATTTGGAAGATATTTTTGATCAAGATGATGTTGCACGCAAACCGTCCATGTTACTGAAAGAAGTGGGAGTAGAAGATCTCAATCTTGGCACTTCGAAAAAGCCAAAAATAGTAAAAATTTAAAAATCTTTGAGTGAAGAAAAGAAATGTAAATATGCAGCACTTATGTCTTAATTTGTTGATTTATTTTCTTGGGGATATTCTAATCTGATAGTGTATGATGAGAGCATAATTCAGCATACCATTCCCTTGAATTCGGATCAGAAACCTTTCCGCTAGAAGCTAAGAAGAATGAATCCCAAGTTATTGCCCTCTATCCAGAAGGAAATAAATAGATTATTCAGTACTAGTATCATTGTGCCTCTTTGATTTTCAAATTGGATGTCTAATCTATTTCCAGTAAGGAAGAAGACAGGAGAGATTCACTTGTGCATTGATTTCATAAATTTGAACAAAGTTTCATTGAAGGACAATTACTTATTACCAAAGATGGACCATATTTTGCAAAGTATAGTTGGATCTTCTAGAATTTCATTGTTGGATGGATACTCCATTTATAATCAAATTATTTTTTATCAAGATGATCAAGAAAAGACAACCTTCATAACACCTTGGGGTACCTTCATGTACGCCAAATTGCCTTTCGGACTTAAGAATGCAGGGGCTAATTTTCAACGAGAAATGGACATTGTTATCGCCAATGAAAAGGACATATTTTTTGTCATTTATCTTGATGATATCACTATTTTTTCCAAGACATATGAGTAGCACTTGCACCACTTTAAAACAGTTTTCTAGAGATGTAGAAAATTTGGCATATCACTAAACCCAAAGAAGAGTCTATTCGATATGGAAGAAGGTAAATTATTGGGCCATATCATATCAAAAGATGGAATTAGGATAGATCCTTCAAGGATTGAATCAATCCAGGCCTTGGACTATCCTAGGAGAAAAAAGGAAATTTAGTCATTCAATGGAAAAATCAATTTTATGAGAAGCTTTGTTCCTAATCTTGCTGAACACTTAAGGCAGATTACTGACATGCAGAAGAAAGATTGTGAAGTAAAGTGTTCTGAAGAGGTGAAGAAATAATTCAATCAAGTTAAGTTTGCTTTATCTCATGCTCGTATCCTCATTATTCCAGATTATACACTTGATTTTATCAATTTTTTATTTGCATCCGAGCATACTCTTGTTGATGTCCTCATGCAAAAGAAAAATCAGAACACGGAGCAGCCTAGTGCCTTCTTTAGTAGAACCATAAGAGACGCAGCCTTGAATTATAACATCATTGAGAAATATACCTTTGCATTAGTTAAATCATTGAAGGACTTTCGGGTCTACATTTTACATTCTCATGTAATTACATATGTTCCAAACCTTGTTGTCACATATGTGCTTACACAAAATGATCTTGAAGGGAGACGAGGTAAATGAATCACTACCATGTTAGAGTATGATTTGGAGATCATTCCCACAAGGTGAATCAAAATACAAGACATGGAGAAGCTCATGGAGGATTCAAATATTAATGCCTTGGACATCAATTTTATTGTTGCATTATCTGAAGAACAAGATGCTGAAACATTACCTGAGGTAGCTGAAATTTTCTCTTTATCACCTTGGTATGTTGATATAGTACATGTTTTAAAACATTTGAATCCTCCTCTCAGTTTTCCAAGTAGTAAGGCTATATATTTAAAGTTGAAATATCTTAAGTACTGCATTCTTAATGGTGTCTTATATTGGAAATATCTAGGTGGAGTATTGTTGAATTGTTTGGTTGAAGGAGAAGTTGAAAAAATCATGACAGATTTTCATAAAGGTGACTTTGGAGGTCATCTTTATTGGAAGACTACATCTAATAATATCTTGAATGTGGTCTTCTATTGGCCAAGAATATTTTATAATGTTTATAAATAAGTCATGAGTTGTCATGAAGGTCAAATATTTCAGGTAAAAAGGAAGTTCTTTCCTTTACCTCTTAAACCAATTGAAGTGAAAGTGTCATTCCAGCAGTGGGGACTTGACTTCATAGGCAATATTCATCCTCCATCGTCATCTCATCACAAATTGATACTCACTACCACAGATTATTTCACCAAATGGATTGAAGTTGTCCACACAATATCATCATTGAAAATGTAGTTTCATTCAAGTCTAAGAAGATGATTGAATTTTGTGACAAATATCACATTATTCTTGGTTATTCAACAACATACTATCCTCAGGGAAACGGGATTGTTGAATCATCAAATAACTCTTTGGTGAACATAATTAAAAATATGTTGCAAGAAAACAAGGGAAATTGGCACAAGAAACTCACCAATGCTCTATGGGCAGATAGAGTTAGCACCAAGAGATCAATCAACATGTCACCTTTCCAGCTCATCTATGGTTTTGACATGGTGTTCCCTTCTTCTCTAGTTGTACCAGTGATGAAAATTCTGCAAGAGATTGACAGTGAGCCTAATTAAATTCAACGAATAATTAGCCAAATGATCCATCTACAACAGCCAAGAGATGAAGTCTTTAGCCATAATTCAAAGATTCATGAGAAAATAAAAAATATTTATGATAGGAAGACCAAAGCGGGTGATTTCAAGCTTTGGGGAAAGATGGGGAAGGCATTGGAATTTGGATCCGCAGCCCTCTTCATTAGCCTGGTAAGGTTCCTAAGAATGTTAGATTATGTTCATATAAATTTCCTTTTGATTGTTCTAACAATGAAGCGGAATATGAATCATTGATCACTGGTCTCAATATTTTGAAAAAGTTGGGCGCAAGAAGAATTTCAATATATGGCGACTCCGAACTTGTGATAAAATAGGTGAAAAGGGAATACAAGGCCAGTAATCCATGAATGAGAGCATACAGGAATGTTTTACTAGATATTCTGAAGATGTTTCCAGAATACAATTTTTCAGTAGTACCAAGAAGTCAGAACCTCATGGCAGATTCACTTTCTACAGCAGCAAGCATTTTCAAAATGACAATATTTTCTAACAAAAAAATTGAAATTCATGTGAAGCATCAGCCTACATGTCCTAATAACTTGCGATATTGGGAAGTATTTTGGGATGATCAACATGTTAATAATTTTCTAGCAAAGTGAAGGTGAGTTTGAGAATTCTGAAATTCATAAATTTTATGACAAGGATGATCAAGCCATCAAAGCAAAGCAACTCAGGTTGATATACTAGAGCTGAAGGATAACAATATTCCAAATGGTCCCATACCTTTGGAAGAATTTCTTGATCAGGATGATGTAGCGAGGAATCGAACATTGGTTCCTACAGAAAAATATGTGGAGGACATAAACATCAGGACAACAGACAAGCCTAAGATGGTCAAATTGTCCAGGTCTTTGTCTCCTGAGGTAAAGGACAAGTACATTGATTTAATTTATGAATTTTTTGATGTTTTCATGTGGGATTATGCAGACTTGAAGGGCTATAATAAATACATCATATATCACACCATTCCAATTAAGCCTGATAAAATTCCCTTTTGGAAAAATTTGAGAAGGATCAACCCAATGTTGTTGCCATCTATTGAAAAAGAAGTGAACAGGCTCTACAAGTCAGGTATCATTGATCTTATAGGGTTTTTTGATTGGATATCTAATTTAGTCGTTGTAAGAAATAAGACTGGTGAAATAAGGTTTTGTATAGAATTCAAAAATTTAAACAAGGTGTCACTAAAATATTATTACCCCCTTCCCAAAATGGCTCACATCTTACAAAGAGTGGTTGGGGCTTCCCGAATGTCTTTTCTTGACCGATATTCCAGATACAATTAGATTTTAGAACATGATAAAGATCAAGACAAAAATGCCTTCACTACACCTTGGGGTACGTTGAAATATGCAAAGATGCCATTTGGACTAAAGAATGTAGGGGATACCTTTCATTGTGCAATGGAAATAGAATTTGTAGATGATAAATATGTTTTTCTAGTGGTCTATTTAGATGATTTGACGATTTTTCCCCATTCAGATGATGAACACTTGTATCACTTAAGGATTGTTTTTCAGAAATGCAGGAAGTTCAAAATCTCCTTTAATCCGAAAAAGAGCCTTTTTTCCATTACCAAAAGGAAAACTTCTCAGTCACATCATCTCTAAGGATGGAATCCGGATTGACCATTCTCGGGTTGAGGCAATTTAGCAAATTGACTTTCCACGGAGCAAGAAATAAATTCAGGCTTTCAACGGTAAGATGAATTCCTTATGCAGATTTATTCCAAATTTGGCTAAGCACCTTCGAG
The DNA here is from genome assembly GCA_034641835.2 of Pinus albicaulis. NCBI lineage: Eukaryota > Viridiplantae > Streptophyta > Pinopsida > Pinales > Pinaceae > Pinus > Pinus albicaulis. The sequence continues at coordinate 956,731,194 of CM076578.1, forward strand.
AAATGACCAACATGTTGAAAAAGGATCATGAGGTAAAGTGGTCCGAGGATGCTAAGAATTCCTTTAACACAGTGAAATTTTCTTTGACTACTTCCCATGTTTTAATAAGCCCAGATTACACTATTGATTTTATTATATTCTCATTCACCTTCGAGCACACCATAGCTATAGTCTTAATGCAAAAGAAGGACAAGACTGAACAACCCATTGAATTTTTCAATCGAACCATCAAGGATGCAGCTCTTCGGTATAATATCATAGAGAAACAAGCTTTGGCTTTGATAAAAGCAGTGAAGGATTTTTGTGTCTATATTTTACATTCTCATACTTTGGCTTATGTCCCTAATGCAACAGTAAAAGATGTTCTTATGCAAACAGATCTGGAATGAAGAAGATGGAAATGGATAGCAGCAATGTTGTAATATGACCTCGAGATCAAGCCCACAAAGTTGATCAAAGGTCAAGGTTTAGAAAATCTTATGGCTAAGTCAAATCTGCATGTTTTAGATATCAATCTTATTACAACATTGTCTGATGAAGAACAGGATGTCACTATGATACAGGTATCTGATATGTTTCTTTCATCACCTTGGTATTATGATCTAATATATGTGCTTCAGCATTTGAATCCTCCTCGAGGCATGAATAATAATAAGGGTAGGTATTTAAAGTTGAATGCTTCCAAATATTTCATTTTTGATAGTGCCCTTTATTGGAAAGATATAGGAGGTATATTTCTGAATTGTTTAGTTGAGAGTGAAGCCCAAGAAGTTCTGAATTATTTTCATAAAGGATACTGTGGGGGCCACCTTTTCTTGAATATCACATCTAATAAAGTATTGAGAGTGGGATACTATTGGCCAACTATGTTTGCAGATTTGTACAAAATAGTGATGAGTTTCCATGAGAGTCAAGTTTTTCAAGGTAAAAGAAAACTTCTTTCATTACCTCTATAGCCTATTTCAATTCATGCACTGTTTCAGCAGTGGGGACTTGACTTCATCGGAGAGATTCACCCTACATCATCTGCACAACACAAATGGATATTTACAGCCACTAACTACTTCACCAAATGGATCGAAGCAATCCCAACAAGGCAAGAAACAGACCTAGTAATTATTGAGTTTTTGGAGACTAACATATTGTCTCATTTTGGTTGTCCTCATAATATTATTACTAACAATGCAGAAGCATTCAAATAAAAAGGATGGTTGAGTTTTGTGACAAATATAACCTCAATTTGGGGCACTCAACCACCTACTATTCGTAAGGTAATGGTTTAGCAGAGTCCTATAATAACTCCCTGATTAATACCATAAATAATATGTTGGAGGCCAACAAGAAGAACTGGCACAAAAATATTGTGAATTCCTTGTGGGCAGATAGGGTGAGTAGTAATAAATCTATTGGAATGTCCCCTTATCAGTTATTGTAGGGAATAGACAATTTTTTCCTACATCACTGGCAGTCCCAGTCATGAATTTTTTGCAAGAAGTAGGAAGTGAGGATAATGATGTACAACGTCGGATCAAACATATGATCCATATTCAACAGACAAGAGATGAAGTATTTCAGAACAACTCAAAGCTTCATGAGAATATAAATAATTTGAATGACCATAAGACCAAGGAAGATAACTTTAAGCTTGAATATGTAGTTCTCTAGTGGGATGCAAGGAATGATGAAAAAGGGAAGCACGAAAAGTTTGAAAACCTATGAAAAAGTCCCTACAAGATCTCAACTATTCGAGGGAAAAATGATTTTCTACTATAGGAGATGAATGGAGAGTAATTTTTAGGAGGATCAGTCAATGGTAGGCTCCTTAAGCATTATTATTCCTGATGCAGTTTTTAGATTTCTCACTATCAATGTAAATATCAGTTTAACTTTCCTACAAAGTGTGAAGCGTAGAATCACCAAAGCTTGGGGCCCAAGGTGAAGGCTATAAAGTTTCATTGGTTTTCTATTGTTTTCATAATAAATTTGGTTTTCTATTGTTTTCAAGTCAGTTTTGAGTCAATTTTAAAGTTATTTTTTAGTCGGTTTGAGTTTGTCACGGATCAGTTTAATTTTTCATTTAATTTTTAGCATTTGAATCCATGTCCAATGGAAAGGCACTTGGTCTACGGTGTTCTTGGCACCTCCAATGAGATACCATCCCCAAATGGAGCCAATTTTAGTATCAGTATTTTCATCCTTCCACTAGTGATCAAAATTAACTCTTTCATGTCATGTTAGGGGTCCCATTCAGAATTTTTTGTGATTCCACTAGTTCATGAAAACATTTGGTCACTTGGTGCAGATTTTATTCAAGGTTTTCTCCTTTTCAAAAAATTTCATCTCATCACTTGTTGGCTCATTTTATCACTATGACGAGTGTCCATTATTCATGAGTCTTTATCACCTTTTCAGTCATATCATCATGAATTCCATTCATTCAATGTGTCCATTACGTCTTAGGGTTTTCAAGGTTCATTAAAAAATCATTTCCATTGCATAAAAGACCACCAAGGCTAAGGTTGATCAATAAATTCACTTTACCATGTAAATTTCAAAACTAAATATGTATTTTTTATTCCATTATTTAATTTTCTGTTTTATCAATATGTAATAAGTTCATGGTTCTAAGATAGCTGCCAACTCAAAGTTTCATATGCCAAAAAAAAAAACTCAGAAGTTTCGAAGTCTAAAGTGTTCTCAAATCCATCAAATGATCAATCTCCAAAGATCAGAAACAAAATTGAAAGGTAAAGATTTCAAATTTTAAATTGAATGAGAAGAAGAGAAGTGGGTCCCAAAATAAAATTCATTCAAATCACCGAGTATAAAGCTCATCACAAGACAAAGAAAGCACTCATTTTCTCTGTAGGGATATTCCGACACATAGGAAATAGTTAAGAATAACTTATTCTAGTGTAGAGTTAGGAAAAGTGTGTTTCTTTACCATGTACATTTGTAACTTATAATCTGACGGTCACTATTTCTAGTGATCCGACGATTATCTCTCACCTCGGTATTAACGACACTTGATCCATGGCTTAACACCCGATTGGTCCATGATCTCTATTTAAAGAGCATGGAGGGTCATTTTTCCAGTAACCGTTTATGAGAGAAACATATGTAACTTTTCTTTTTATATTAATAAATTGCCTGAAGTGGTCGTGTTGGCTCAGGCCATGGATTGTTTCCCTCTTTGAGGGTTTTAACAACGTGATTATACTAGTGTATTGATTTGTGATATGTTTGTGAGTGGTGACCTTTGGTTCTTGATCTACGGAACTTACCCTGTATATTCCTACATGGTATCAGAGCTATTTTGAGGGCCGCGTCCATTGTTGATCAAAATCCGAAGCCGGTTTGACTGCATGCAAATTCCATTTTATAGATATACTATTTATAAAAAAAATTGGGCTTAGAGAACTACTCGGTTGTGTCTGGAGCATCTGTTACAGTGAGGAATGTCTTTCGTTTCATGTGAAAAGGTTTTCGACTGCCCAAGTTACAACATTTTAGATCTAGAAGTATAAAGCATTTGTTTTGCAGTTATATTTGTTAATAGTTCTACTTATCATTAGAATCACAAAAGTATTAGATCTAACAGTTCTACTTATTTCAGTTCCCTTCGAAAGATAGTTATCTACATTATGGATCACAAAAGTCTTAGATCTAACAGTTCTACTTATTTCAGTTCCCTCCTTTTATTTTTGGTTTTTAGGTTTTATTTATTTTCCGGATTTAGACCCTCTTCTTTGTCTATGCTCTTTTTTATGCGCTACGTGCAATCTCGGCAAATGATAAACAGGAAGAAGGGATTTTTTCGCTACGTATGCTCTTTCCCCGCGTCTTTGTGCGATCTCGGGAAATTAGAAATAGTGAAAATTTTGATAGTTGTCGGTAAGGCTAATAGAAAATCTAACATTCTGTTGTAAGGCTTTGCATTTCCTTTTTTTTGGCTTGGTTTTTGTTTTTTTTTGTGTAGGAAAAGGCACGCACAACGAAGAGTAAAAAAAACAAAAAAAACAAACCCCCCCTTCCTCCTTTCAAACAATAACGTGATCCTTTTACTATCTCACTTGGTGAGGAGTTAGTTTATGAGAAAAGAGGACTTGGGTTCAAATATTTTTCTCAAGCTTCTTTTTATAAAAAAAATTGTTAAAAGGGGCGTATTTAAAAAAAAAAAAAACTGCACTTCATCCCGTTCCCATAACTATTCGACATCTTCAACTAGTTTTTCAAAAAGGCATAACTTCTTCATCTGGAAGCCGTTTTTTGAGCCATTTTTTTTAAATGGCCTAATTTTTCGATATATTTCCATTGGAGCAGTTAGTTTCAGCTTTTATCAGCTTCAATTTTTTAAAAAAATGGAAAGTGCATGCCCGATTATTCTTAACAACACCAATTATTTCCAATGGCTACCTCACATGGTAGATATACTTAGAAGTAAAGGGCTTTATAGAATAGCCACAGGACAAGAAACTAAACCTTCTGATGATGATAAAGTTGCTAAATGGGAAAATAAACAAGATCAAGCACGAGGGTTGATAGGTATGTCCATCGCTCAAGATCTTCGATTTCATATCCTTGACATTGACACCCCTGATGAAGCCCTGGAAAAACTAAAACTATTTTCAACATTCAAAATCAAATTAGGGCCCAATGTAATATTCCTACTTAGCCCAAGCTAAGAGGAATATTCAATTTTTTTTCATTTTCTGTTGATTGAATAAATGAACCAAGGAGGACATGTAAAACTCCTAAAAAACAATGAATAAATCCATGCCTATGTGAATAGAGACAAATCTGGGCCATTTAAAATAAACACTTGCAGGTGTGAATGGGTTTGAGCTATGAGACTAGGTCAACCTTGACCAAATCTATAGCACAGTCTAGATACAATGTACCTCATGGAGGGACAACGCAGTTCTAGAAGGAGGCCCCTCATGTGAAAGGAGCTAATTCATCAAGGTGGTTTAGGGTTTTCCAAATATCTCATCTTATAAAAGGAAGGGGAAGGCTCAAGAGAAGGTTGTTCATGATATTATATTTTCAGAGTATACTGTCCGTTTAGAAATATCTCATTCTCTTGGTTGTTTAGCAGAGAATTGTGAGGATTTCCTGTTTAGCGATTCTCTCTCCTTCATTGAGTAGCTCTTGGAGGGAATTGTACTACTCTTCCACTATCAGGAATTTGGCCAAGCTCGATCTCCCTTAGATAGTGTAAATCCTATTGGGGTTTAATTTTTTCAGTGAGCTGCGGCAAGTGGAGACTAGATCTACTTAGATCTAGATTATACTAGTGCCTCTTCTAAGTGAGTGAGTCTTTTATCCTCCTGGAAGAGTGTATTAGCTGTTGGGCATCATATTTTTATTTTTGCATCAGGAAAACTATTCCTCAAAGCCTACGACATAGTTTGATCCCTGAAACTACATTATTTTTAGTTGTATAATTGCAGGTTGTTTTGGCAATAGTTTGGAGGAGAGATCTCTGGTGTATGGATTCTTCCTTCACCGTGGTGATCCATGTAATAGCCATCTAATCCATGTCTATTTCAGATATGATATATTTACTATTATGTTCACTTCATATTTTTTGAATCATTCTGCAGATCTGCTGTGGTAAAACTCAGATCTACTCATGTTCTTTCATGTAATGCTAAAAACACCAAGGGGTATGTATAATAAAGACATTTTTACATATGGATCTGTTGTAGATCTAATTTTTTATGTAATATATTTCTCTCGATCTAAGTTACAAGTTTCTGCTGTAGTATACTAAATTTTTCAAATCTAGATCTACAGATCTGCACTTTTATACAGTGTATCTCATGAAACCCTTGTCGGGTTATCCTCTTTGATGTATAAAGGAGTTGAATCTCCATTTTTCTTCATGCTTTCATGTAATAAACTCTAGATCTGATAGTCAAGCTATTTTTTATTCAAACCCTTTATAAAATCATGCTACATAAGCTTCAGTTAATTTCTTTTGAGTCAAGTCATGGGGATTGGGCATTTTTAAGCCATATTGGGAGTGGAAGATCTGTTTAACATAGATAGAGTCATTTGTTTCAGCTAAAATTTGGTATGTAAGTCCCTCAAGACCTAAGCTAAGGTATCCCACCATCCTTTTCCCTTATTGTTACACACATCTATGAAATTAACGTTTTTAGGGCTGAAATAGTTGTTTTTCCCCACTCCGGGTTGAAGAAATGAATCATACTACTTGTTCTTGATCATGTTATTGAAGGAAACATGAGTTAATATCTGTTATGAACTATATTGCTACATCTCCAACTTTATAATATCCTAATATATTCTTATTGTTGTAGAAAATCCCTCATTTGGGATATTACAGTGGTATCAGAGTATGATCTCTGGCTCAACCTGTGAGATCCAGCTATCAGAAGACTAAAGATAAGGAGTATATTTTAGAATGATGGAGAGGATGAGATTACTCTCATAATTTTTCAGATCTAAGAAGAGCCTCTCCAAAGAGGTTAAACAGAAGAAAGAAGAAAGCTGCAGTGAGACCTCTAGAAGGTTTCAAGAAGAAGAAGAAGGACCAGGCACTTACTATTCTCATAGAGGGAGTGAAGAGAAAGAAGAGAACATAGAACATGAGATTATAAGTAGGTACTTGACAGAGTACAAGTGTCACTCTAGATTCTTCAAAGAGACTCTAACTTTTCCTCAATTCATCCAGATGAAGGAAGAGAAGAGATCATGCAGTAAAAGAGAGATCAAAGGAAACAGATTTCTATTGTCTACATTTGATGGGTCACCCACAACAAGAAAGTGGGTGATGAAGCTGGAAGCATTTTTCCTACTACATCCTATAGTGGAAAAAGAAGCTATGAAGATCTTAGCGCTACACCTAGAAGGTGAAGCCAACATTTGGTGGTTCATCCATTTGAGCCATGCAAGAGTGTCTACTCTTGCTGAGTTCTCTCAAAAGCTGATCAAAAATTTTGACATTAGGGGATCAGAAAATAAGGAGTCCTCACCAACACTTGAGGAGCCTTGTACTAACACTATCACAACCTTGGAGGAGCAGCCTTCATGTTCAACAATGGAGGAAGACAACATAGTTGAGAAAGGAGCTCTTGCTTCTACATCTCACCAAGGTATACTTAAATTTCCATCTCTTTTAATTTCAGAAAATCATATGAAGGGATCTACATCTTTGCATGTTTCTGATTTAGATCAACAGAGTTGCACTGCATTGTGAAAATACAGTGAGGAAGAAGGGAGGAACCATTCCTTATGGGAGCATTCACATGGCAGCTTCATTCATGAAGAAATGGAGGAAGGAATGGTAGATGGTAGACATCTTGAAGTGAGAAACCCTTTTTCCTTTCTAGATGGCCCTTTCTCCATGATCACTCCCCAGCTCAAAGAGAAACTTCTACCTGTAGAAGATCCAGAGCCTTATTGGTTTTGGAAGGCCATGCATGAGGAGGAAATCTCGTGGAGAGATTTCATTGGAGGTGCACTTCAACACATCATGAAGTGCCACGTTCTTCAACAGTCTAAGGAGGCTCTTTCCTTCTCACACTTGGATTCAAGGAGGAATAGATAGATGATGGAGGACATCTTCAGATGGATAATATCTCTCATGTGTGTGTTATACATTTCTTGGGCCATACACATCATGATGGGAGGTTTTTGCCCACCACCTATTTGGGTCCTTATGGGATCAAATTGATCCTTGAGAAGATTGCATTTCAACATCCCATGAAATGCAAGAGCAGAAATCTGATTTGGGAGAATGATAGTCTTCCTTGGGAGAGTGCTAAGGAAGAAACATATGGAAGGCACCCACATATGGAATGATGGGTGTGGATGATGAGCAAGGAACTGGAAAGCTACTTGCAAATCTATGATACTGGACAACAAGAGGCTTGGCTTTTTTGGTTACTCTTGAAAGAGTTTGGTCATCATCCTCTTTCCAAGGGTATGTGGTAGGATACTTGCATCATGGGGTAGCAAGGAGTATGGACATAAAATTCTTCATGTCAATCACCATGTTTTCACTACATGATTTGGATGATGGAAGTATGAGGAGGCAGCAAAAGATTTTGTTGCTTGGGATGTTCTTGGGAAAGTAAGGGCAGATTTTCTCTCATAGTTTTCATGATGTTGCAGGAGTAGAAGATGGCACTATCACAGTGAAAAGGGGCTACTCCTTGGCCTTAGATTTTCAAGAGGTACTTTCCCCATGGGAGAGGCTTCTTATGTGTAGCAGCATTATGGGAGATGCCTTTGACATTCTGTATGTCAAAGATTGGAGCCATGAGTTGGATGGAGCCTATTTTCATAGGCCAACAGCATTGCCACTTTGGAGCTGGGGTTTATTGATGGAGTACCCCTAGGACCACTTTAAATTTGATGCACTTGATGGAAAAAGAGGAGGTAAGGAAGATGAGGTAGTAAATGGGAAAATCTATTACTATGGTGTACTCTTCTTGTCTTGGGTTTCCAAGCATGAGGGAGAGGATTTGCAGGCAGCACTTGGTTCATTTCTCTTTAGGGAAGTGTGCCAAACTACTATGGAGGATCCATTCATGGATCCATGTGTCTTCTTACTTCCAACATATGGTGAGAAATTTGTTTGTGCAACACAATATTTGCATGTTCTTACCATCTCTTGGTAGTGCATTTCTCCAAAAGTAAGCAAGCTCTTGATTTTTCTTCATGACCAATGTTGGGCCAAACCATATGATGGAGATAGCCATCTCTTATGTGGCCTTGGTCAGATGTTTTTTCACTACTGTTATAGCATAAATTTTCACCCTCATGTGAATAATTTTTGTCTCTTTGGCCCTAGGCACCCTTTCCTTCTAGAATTGAACAAATTCATAAAAAATAGTGTTAAAATTCCCATACGCAATTATGCCAAGACTTTTCTGCGTATATATGCGAGTTTGTTCATACTCTTCCGCATAGGCCATTTAAATAATTAAAAATATAAATAAATTCCTTATTTTCGTGGCAGGGTGATGGTTATTCCCATAATTGAACCACCCCAGCTAGTGGCCCAACTGCTTCCAACTGCTGAAACTACTTTGAGGGAGTATAAAAGCCCCTCATTTGTATGGCCTAAAGGGAGAGAGAAAATTATAGATATTATACTCTGTTGGATCCCTATTTCAAGTCTGATGTTCCTGTGCCTCCTGCACTCCCAAGTATATTTAGGAAACCCTTGTTTCCTTGAAGATGATCATCATCTTATATGACATCTCATGTGCACACATCTTGGAAGAATCCTAGCGAGGTGAGGGATGGATGGATCTAGAGGATGATCTACTTAAAGGCCATGGAAGGATTCAAGTGATCTCTCCACTTACTATTCTTGTACATTCCATTTATAATAAAGAAGAACCATCTTTTTCCCGAATATTCACGTGTCTATATATGTGTGAAGATTATTAGTTAAACATTCAATATTGCTTATATGATATTATACATTAATTATACTAACATCTAGGAACAATATATGTTGTACAACTAATGTTTCATTTTTTTTCTTTCTTGATTTCAAGGTTAAAAAGCACGAGGAGTTGCTGGGGGTTTGAACCCTATGGGGTCTACGTCAAATGTAGGGCTTTCGGGTAAGTTCTGCAATTGTCTAAATCTAGTTTTCAGCATAAAATATAGGTTAAGTGAGTCCTTCTTGAATGGTATGCCCCTGATCTGTGAAGGTTTCCAACCCAAAAACCTTTAGGGAGTTATTTCCCAAAATAGAAATGGCGACTCCACTGGGGATCACACTTTTGTGATTTCCCTTTGGGTTGTTTCATCTATCTTGAAGGTTTCCAATAGTTTTAATCATTTTTTCCAGATTAGTAAATCTTTTTCCAGTCAGACTGAAGACCTGGTCTCTTGATCAGGCTTGAGATTTTTTATTTTTTCTTATTTACCTTTTTATATGCGGTTTTTCTTCTGAACAGTCGTATATATATGCTATTTTGTGTAAAGGTACCCACGTATACGCAATTTTCCTTTACAACAGTCACGTATGCACGCTAGTTGTAAAACTACTAAAGTGAGAATTTTTGGGTAAATTTTGAAATTTTTGATTCTAAGCTTTTTGGTCTTGACTACCTGTGGGGACTAGTTCCTGTGATATCTTTGAAGTCTCTGGACTATGTTTAAAGTGGTTTTATGCTTGTTTCTCTCTTGATTGTCTGAAGAACAGATCATATGGTGAAATCTTCGTTTATTGTGCTTGCAATTCTGGCTTGAGCACCGAGGTATTTCTTTGAAGATTATTGGTTGTTCTGACTATTTAGGACAGAGAGTTTTTTCTCATTTGATCTTTCCTAACTTTATGAGTTGCTTTGCATCTTGATTTTTTCCTCTTTTTGCATTTGGTTTTCTTGATTTTGTTGGCTAGGTCTTGTTGCAATTTTCGAAGAGTCTCTTTTGATTCTTTGGAGTCTGAGTTTGCCGCAAGTTTATGCTATTGTACTGAGTTTATTTGTTGAGTTTCTTGTCTTCCTCATGCTCGTACAAGTCTTGCTACGAGAGTATCACAGTTGGCTTAGAGCATCTTGTTGAATTTTTTCTTGAAATTCGAAGTTGGTTTGGCTCAGTAATTTGATAGTTTCTTAGTTTTTGGAGTCTCTTTTCTTCATAAAATTAAAAAGCCAAAAAACAATTTTCTTTCCATTACTTCTGTTTTGGTTCATGGTTTATTTTCATATTTTTTAAGTCTTGTTGAAGTCTTTATTCTTCGGTTCTTGACTCAATTAGGAAGGGAGTATTCTGTTGATTTCTTTCTGTTATATTAAGTCTGATTTTTGGCATTTTTATACCTTGAGCCTCTGATTTGGAATTAGACTGGTGGACTGCCAAAAAAGTGATTGAACCTTGGTATCATTAGAGATTTCTCTTTGCTTTCTATTGCATCTTAGAATTTTCATGCCATTAGTAATTTGCATTAGGTGCACATTATCATTTTAGTTTTTTCCCGTAATTTTTTGTGTGTGAGGTCTGATTATCTGAAAAGAAAAGCAGAATATATAGTCTCGTAGAACCTGTGTAGAAATCACTCGTCATCGAAAGGAAATCAATGCATTTTCATATAGTTTGGTTTTCATTGGTTTCTTGTTGTGTCATACAATCATCATTGGTTTCACTTCCTTATGCCCTTGACATAAAATAACAGCCAATTAAAATAAGCGATATAAATTAAAAACAACTTGCAATTTTTGTTTTTAGTGTCATACATCAACTAGCTAGGTTGTAGGGTGGAGAGTTAACTCTCCAAGGGTTCTCAGATTTTGAAACATATAAGTTTATTAATGAGCGAAATCCAACACCGTTAGGTGGACCGGGAAAGCTCTCCTCCAAAGAGTCAAGTGCGAGGGAAAGTGCAGGCAGAGAAGGGAGATACCCCCTCCTTGATTTGTTGAATCTTGACCTAAGACCATTCCGCCCGGCTGCTGACACAGATTGGTGTCCTTAGTGGCCCATCCTAGGTATCACATAGGTGACTGGGGGGGGGAATACCCATGGTACCTAAGGCAGACCTTGTATCACTTCCATCAGTACTTCTGGAGGGTGCCCTTGCAAAGCTTGGGTACTTACACCGGCAAATGATATTGTTAGTAGGTCAGTGTAACTACCTATGTTACCTTTGTTAGTGGATCTGGGTCATAATTACCCCAGACTGCTTTCGAGAGGTCCTATTTTTCTCTTTCCTATATTTTGGTGTCTCGTCCTAATCACCCAGAGCAGAAATACTTGAAGGTCGTTTGCTTGGCTGTATCTTAGGGATTTTGTAGTGAGTGCTCTTTGCTCCTAGCTTTCTTAGCTTTATTCTTTTTTGAGTCTAATCAATCTTTTAAAGTGGCTGACCAATCGATTCGTCGATCGAGATGGCTTCGTGGGTTGTCTTTCGTGAGTGTCGAGCCTTCTTCAAGAAGGCGTAGGGGAAATTTAGCAAGCGGTTATCACCCGGTGTTATCTGATGCAGCGGAGAGAGATCCTCCATTAGGACTTGAAGTTTCTGCAGCTGGTCTTAGTGTTGGTGTCAGTACTAAGAGGAGTACTCCACCCACCTCGAGAGTTTTATTTCTAGAAGTAGAAGTAGAGGAACTACCTCAATATCCTAAATCGCTTCTGTCTCCTCTTTTTTCTAATTCTCTGTTTATCATCGAGTACATCGGACCTAAGTCTGCAAGACCTGAGAGTCCTCATCCATCACATTCTCACCTTTCGATGGCCACGACTGGGAACACAGCTTCGGCTATGAGTGCTGCAAGTATTCAGAATCCTCCTAAAGTTGAGGGAGGAGGCATTATTGCTATATCTTTGATTGCTTCTAGTGTTGTTGTGTTTGGTTCCGGTTATACCCAAGCATAGGCTTCTCAATCTAGTCCCTCTTGTCTTGGAATGTCCATTAATGGAATTCCTCCGTTTTCCTTTTCTACTACTGCAACTGCATCTGCACCCATCTCCTCTATGGCTAGCGGATCAGCGTCTTTTCAAGGGTTGCCCTTTGGAAGTGGACATATTCCTCACTCAAATCCTTCCTTTGGGTCTTTTCCTTTTACTTCCTAGACTCAAAATTTTAATCCATGGTCTGTAGGTCAAAGTTCTACTACCTTCATGGGGTGGAACCCTATCTTTACAGCAGTGGGGGCAGGGAATCATTTTATCGTTGGTCACCAAGGGAATGTTCCTTTCTCTTCATCTAGCGCTTATTAGGCTTTTTCTCCCTTTTCAAATGCTTGGAACCCTTATCAAGGGGTTTCTTCTTCATTCACTACTTCAGTGGGGGGAACTGGTCCGGTTTATAGGAACTCTATGTTGGGAGGGGGTCCTTCTTCGAATGTTGGGTCACAAGTATTTTCCTATGGCCCAAATTTTTCTACGAATTCTTCTTGGAAACCTGGTGCCTCATCAAATCCAGGGTAGTCTTTTCAGAATGTTGGAAATTCATCCTATCCGGGATGGAATTCCCAGGCTCCTCCTCGTTTACCATTTATGGCAACGTTAAACTTGCCAGATTTGTTGAAATTGACTAATGATCCAATCAGGTATAGTCCAAGGTGGCCTCCGGTCCCTACCAAACTACCTTCAAACATTCCAAAATTTGAAGGAAAAAATGGAGAGGATCCGGCAGATCACATCACCACTTTTCATCTTTGGTGTTCATCAAACTCCCTGATCGATGATTCGATTAGGTTGATATTATTTCAACGCACCTTGACTGGAAATGTAGCTAAGTGGTATATTGAGTTAACTAGGGGCAGTTTTTCCTCTTTTGGGGATCTGGCTACGATGTTTTTGAATCATTTTCAGTTTCATGTTCGTTATGATGTCGAGACTTAACTCTTAGCTAATTTTAAGTAGGACAAGGCAACCCACATTTCTGATCATATTCAGGAATGGCAGAGAAGGAAGCGGCTCATTAAAGCCTATATTCCAAATGAATTCCTTATAGAATGGTTTTTGAAATCATTACAGCCAAATATTTCAAAGGATGTATCCCTGTCTGGGGTATTTTCTGAGGAACAGGCTATTTTCAGGGCCCAGCAATTAAAACTGATTTATTCTCGGTCTAGCGTCCTCAATAAAATTTTGTCTGATTCTCCTCACTCCAAATTTGATTTTTCCAAAACTAAACCTGGTCCTCATGGTGATGGGCTTATTGGGTTGATTGATAGCAGTGAAACTAACCTTCTTAACCAATTGCAGCAGTTGTTCATACAATCTGCCTCTTCCGGTCATGTTGTACCTTTAGTGCCCACCTCTTCCCAAGCTTTGATAAATTTTGTCCAGACTTCAAAACCCAAAGGAAATAAACAATCCAAGGGGAAGAAGAAAGGACGAAATAATAATAGAAATAAGGGAAAAAATGGGAAGGGCGATGCAAATAAATCCAATGAGCATGTTGGTGAAAGATAGAAGGATAAAAATAAAGTAAAATTTCCATGCAAGTTATATAATGGAGATCATCTTACTCACCTTTGTCCTAAAATTCAGGATGTGCAGTGCTTGTTGGCTCAACGAGGATCTTCTATTTCCCAGGTTGTGTTAACAAACCCTTTTCCCCAAGGGCAACAATTAGTTGTTGGCACGAATCAAAATACTGGGTCTTCCTCTGGAGGCACCCAGGAAGGGGAAACTCCATCAAACATATATATGATGAGTGCTCACGCAGATATCGCTACGAGATCTCATGGTTATGGTACAGCTGAGTCTTCAAAAGCTAAGATTACTTCTGATAGTACTAAACCACTTCACATTCTGAAGCCAACTGTTGAGCCCATACCTCGAATGCCAAAAGCATCTACAAAGTGTACGACAATTAATCCAAATGCCAACGCTGCTCAGAACTAATCCGTTGTCGAAGATTTGGCCCAAAGTCCTTGTGCTATGTCTTCTCTTGAGGTGATCCAATCTTTTCCAGCTCAACGAAGTGCTCTTCTTACTGCTATTGGGGTTTTTGATCCGAAAAACTCTCTTATGATTACATTTGATATGACTAATTTTAAGAAGAGACTCCCACATCATATGGATTTCCATATTATATCGTCGTATCAAAGATTCACTATATTTCGAATGGTCGTTGATGAGGGTGCTTCCACGTTTGTAATATCTCTCACATGCTGGAAAGGAATAGGATCTCCTGCAGTTGTTCCATCGGCCACTCTTCTGACTGCGTTTGATGGTCATTCTCACAGGCCGCGTGGTATTTTCCCGACTTTTTCCATCTATGTTGGGGGAAAAACTGTAAATATCGAGGTTGAGATAGTTGATGCAAGCTTGGACTACAACCTTCTTTTGGGGAAAAACTGGCTTTATGAGATGGATGCTATTGCGTCCTCCTTGTTTCATATTGTTTGTTTCCCTCACGAAGGGAGGATTGTCACAGTTGACCAACTGGATTGTTCCCCTATAGACTAGAATGCATCTACTGACTCAACTGTCCCTTTGGTGGATAATGTCAAGCCACCTGTTGAGAATATTGGGGTTGGAATGTATTCTTCTCTGATGGTTACTTTTGATATTCCACCTCCTTCCATTCATATAAATGCAATTTCATCCTCCAGGGCTCCTATTCGAAGAGAGTTCTTCCAAACTCATTATTTTTCAGATCCTTGGACCTTACCTTCCCCTACTTCCACATTAGCAGAAGTTCAAGTGGGTGGAATGGAGTTTCCGATGTCTGCAGCAGAGATTGCTTATAAATCCATTGTCGATTCTGCAGAATCCATTCTCTTTTCTCTTTCACCAGAGGAATTGGATGGTGATGTTGCTTCGACTTGGACACTTAATTCTTCTTCTGCCCAGGATTTCCTAGATACCACTCTTCCATATAAAGAGGCTATCCTAGAAGCTATGACTGGTGTAGATAGACCATGGGATGATTTGCATCATCGGTCTTACTTTCTACCAGACTTGAACAAAGTTGAGTCAAGTTTTCCAAGTCCTCAGTCTTCTGGTCCGATTCACCCAGTCCTGAACCCTTTAGCACCAACACAGGTATTTTCTGAAGGAAACATGGTTGTGATTTCTTAGAATATCCCGATGAACATCTCCAGGAACCCCAACGTGATTGATAATGTCTTCATTGGAGCTGAATGTTCCCTTGAAGAGATCCAAATTTATACATATCTCTTTAAAGAGTTTAGGGATGTGTTCGCTTGGTCTTATGAGGAAATGCCTAGTATAGATCCATCTATTGTCCAGCATGAGATCGAGATCTATGAAAATGCTAAGCCTGTGAGGCAAAAGCTTCATCCGGTCAACCCTAGGAAGGCTGCAGCTATCAAAGCTAAGGTAGAAAAGTTGCTCAAGGCAGGATTCATTTTCCCTATTCCTTTGACTGAATGGGTTTCAAATCCAGTCCCAGTAGACAAAAAATAAGGAACAATTCATGTTTGCATTGATTTCAGAGATCTTAATAAAGCATGTCTGAAATATAATTACCCCACACCATTCATAGATCATATTATCGATGAGTGTGTGGGAAATGAAATTTTCTCCTTCATGGACAGTTTTTCTGGATATAATCAAATTACTATATGTCCTGAGGATCAGCATAAGACTACCTTTATTTGTCCCTGGGGTACCTTTTCTTACAAAAAAATGCCTTTCGGCCTTAAAAATGCTGGAGCCACCTTTCAGCGGGCCATGTCATATGCCTTCCACAACATCAAACATATTATTGAGGCATACTTGGATGACCTAGCTACTCGTTCTCGCAAGAGAATTGATCATCCTTCTCACCTCCGTCAAGTATTTGAACGATGTCGTATTTATAAGATAAGGTTGAATCTGAACAAGTGTGTTTTCATAGTCACATCCGGTTGGTTTTTGGGGTTTATTATGTCTACGCAAGGGATTCAGGTAGATCCCTTGAAGGTTGAGGCAAGACTTTAGTTGCCTCCCCCGTCATCCATTTGTCAACTTCAAAGTCTACAAGGAAAAGCTATTTTTCTATTGAGATTTATTGAAAATTATGCCGATATTACAAGAGGATTCATGAGATTATTAAAGAAAGGAGTCCCATTTTTGTGGGATGACTTTTCTCAACGCTCATTCGATGCTTTGAAAAAGGCATTGACCTATACTCCTATCTTGAGTCCACCTAATTATAAAAGGGATTTCCTCTTGTATCTCGCAGCAGAATAATCTACTATCGATATGGTTCTGGTTCAGGAGGATGATACTCTTGCTGAGCATGTGATATACTACCTTAATCGAGGCTTGGTAGGCCCTGAACTTCGATATTATCCAATAGAAAAACTTGCTTTAGTAGATGTCCATGCTGTGTAGCAGCTCAGACATTCTATTCTTCTTCGAAAAACTCTTTTTTTGGTAGCAGTCAATCCATTTCAGTTTGTTCTCAGCAGGTGAGTGATTGGGGGAAAATACAATAGGTGGATTGTGATCTTGCAGGAATTTGATCTTGAGTTTATGTCTGCCAAGTCCAAGAAATCATTATTTTTCGCAGAATTAATTTTTGAGTTGCCCTGTGGAGAGGATATCATTTATGACGAATCCTTTCCGGATGAGCATCTTTTTCTCATCTCTTCACAGGATCCTTGGTATGGGGATCTCATTGTATATCTTCAGACTCTGAAGTTTCCTTTAACTTTTTCAAAAGACGAGCGCTGTAAGTTACGTCACCTGGCTAAAAGTTACCTGATCATTGGTGATACTTTATACCGTCGAGGGGTCAATTCGATCCTAAGACATTTCTTAACTCTCGAAGAAGTTGAAGTTGTGCTGAATGATTTCCACAGTGGAGATTGTGGTGATCATTTATCTGGGCTTGCTATAGCCCAAAATATCTTGCATGCTAGATACTTTTGGCCTTAGATTTTCAAAGATTGTGTTGATTCAGTCAAACAATGTCATCTGTGTTAAGTGTACACTTGAAAGATTCGCGCCCATCCAGCTCCGTTCTTCCCAGTTATCACTGTCGGTCTTTTCACAAATTGGGGTATTGATTATACTACTTGTAACCCACCTTCGGCTAAAGGTCACAAGTACATTATTATAGCATTAGACTACTTCACAAAGTGGGTCAAGGCTATGCCTACTTTTGGGAATGACGGTGAGACGGTAGCTCTTTTTCTCTTCAATCAAGTTATTGCTCGTTTTGGTATTCCTAAAGATATTGTCACTGATCATGGCAGTCATTTTCAGAATAGCATGATGGTTGAGTTAGCTCTCAAATTGGGTTTCCAGCAAGCGCATTCATCTCCTTATTATCCTCAAGCCAATGGGCAGGTGGGAGCCGTGAACAAATCCTTGAAGACCATTCTTCAACGTACAATTGATAAAGCTAGATCTAACTGACACATTATGTTGTATCCTACACTTTGGGCATACCGGATGTCAGTCAAGACTGCAACTGGTTTTACTCCTTTTCAACTAGTTTACGGGTTGGAATCAATATTTCCCATTGAGTGTGAGATTCCTTCTCTTAAGTTGGTTTTATAACTTCTTCCTGACACTTCGAGCCTTGAAGAATGCCTTCTTCATCTAGAACATCTTGATGAGCAGCGTTGAGATGCCGCCACGATGAATGAAGCCCATAATAAACGGGTCCAATTTCAATACAATAAAGAGGTCAAACCTAGGGTTTTCTCTGAAGGCAACCTTGTTCTAGTTTATGCCCAGGAAAAGGATTCCCTCGGGGCATGTAAATTCAAGTCTATGTGGTATGGCCCCTTCATCATTAAGAAGGTCCTTAAAAAAGGAGCTTATATCTTGGTTGATTTTGAGGGAAATGAGCTGGCAGGGCCCTGAAATGGGCTCTATTTGAAAAGGTATTATGCCTAGGTCTTGGCCTAGCATCTTGTGTTTTGTATATATTTTTGTTTTTTTGTTTGTACATATCTGAGTTTTTCAGTCTATGAGGTGATGGTGATGAGTTTTGATCTGCTTTGGCATGTTGTATTGGATATCATGAGTCATTATGGCTTCGCCGATGGTGCTATTAGGCACACCCAGAACTTAGCTTCCGTAGCTTGGGTACTTTATTATCCATCTGGTCAACTGTTAGTTTCAATATGGGCTTGTGTTGATGCTTCTTCCAATAACGTAGCAGAATACACTGCAGTCATTTATCTACTTTCAGAAGCAATATCTTCGGGTGTTGATTCGTTGGTAGTATTCTTGGACTCCGAGTTGGTGGTGTCACAATTTAACAATATATATCGAGTCCGGAATCCTTTCTTGTTTCAATTTTTTTTAAGGGTACTTTTATTTCAAAGATCATTTCAAGTCATAACGTTTATTCACATTCCTCGAGCTAACAATCACATGGTAGATTCATTAGCTAATCAATAAATTGACTGGAATATTATTCGTTCAATACTTTAAATCAACTCATCAAAATAATCATAAATTTTCACACATTTGTTTCATCGCATCATAAACCATTGTATATTTGTATATATCATCAAAATGTACAAAAACTATACAGAAATTTGGACCCATCTTTCCTACAAAATTAGGGCTTATGCCTGATCATGTTTAGTCTCAAAAATATAATACAGTCATCCAACAAAATCTATGATCCCTGTCCAACATTCGTGTTCCTATAGAACACGATCGCAGTAGCCACATAGTGGAATAATCACACCCAGTCTCGCGGTACCCCAACTACCCATCTCTGGATAGCCTCTGGTAAGTCTTATACTGCAAACATAGGCACTTGGTGAGTCAAACTCTCCAAGTTTCTCTGAATGGCGTGTATAGTCCTACCAGGGTCTTCAGCATCCGCTTCACCTCTGCGATGTTTGTGCCATGGGTATCCTTCAGGACTAACTAGTCCCATATCTGTGTCATGGTCATATCATTTTGTAAGTCATTTGGAATCCAATCAAAAACATGTTTTTTCATTTTTTTCACATATATTGAAAAAATAAAAAATAAATCAATCAAATATTGCAGTCTTACCAATCACACCCCATGATGCGCCAACTGGAAGGACCAAGTCTGGATCATCACGGAAATCCATCCTAGCATAGGGATAGTTATCCACTACAATAATATGTTCTTCCCACCATTGGAATAACTCATCATCCCATGTCATTCGGGGAACTTCACTTCCCCCCAGTATCTTCATCAGATCAGCCCATCGGGCTATTCTTGGGTCTCTAGGGCTACTGACAGATGAGATCACTTTGGGCCAAAGCCCAGGAATCTTCTCAAAGAAGAATGTCATAAAGATGGTTCCATACCCAAAATGCTTTGTTTTATCTTTTCGGATGGAGGTCAGTTGTTTCTTCATATTGGTCAGTAGAGATGTGCACCAATCAAAGAGATGCACTAAACATTCCACAACTGTAATCATATGTGTCCTTGATGCCTAGTGCTAGGAATCAGATCCTGCCAGCCTACCAATGGTAAAGAGGAGAATTTTCATATGCAGCTTTGATAAATCTTTGATCGCAATTTGAGTCCCTACTTTTTGAGACCCCTCTACACAATAGATGTGGACATAGTCTTCAACTGTAAGCCCTCCCACAGGCTTGCCATGAAAATCTACCAGATCTCCTCTTTAGGAGAGTCCAGTAATAAAATAAATGTCTTCCACCTCTATGTGTATAGGTATCTGGTCAATCATGAAACAATCCTCCTCCGATTCCAAATTATTTACTAGCATTTCAAGTAACCGGACGTTACTTTTCATATTTGGCATTTTGAATAATTTGAGTAAACTGCAATTTCGAATGATATTGAGCGAATTTTGGTCTCCCATGACCTCTTGATCAATGGCACTGTGCTCACATTCTCTCCAAGAGATATTCATCCTACAAAAAAATCATTAATTTCATCATTAGGTTCATTTTTTGCAATCACAGTCTACACATATGCAACTTCCCTTTTGGACAGTCTCGTATCATACGCGGGTTCGTCCACATGAACCCGCGTATGCGCAGAATTCTAAATAAAAAAAAAATCATTTCAACAGTGAAAAATCAAAATTTTTAATTTATAAATGGATGAAATTAATAACAAATATGAAGTTAAGGCTTACTTGACTTATCCGGCGAAGTTTGACGGTTGTTTTCTCCTGAATTGAGGAAAGAGGTTTTTTCTCTAGAGTTCTTTTCTCCAATTCAGCAAGGTAACAATGAACCAAATGTGAGGTAAAATGTGTATTTATGCCCAAAAATTGAATTTTTTTTGAAAAAATTCATTATGCTTCGTTTTCACATCTGTATTAAGCTGCATAACTCGGTTGCTTGGAAGTGTTGGGATGGGTATATTTTCAGGTACATTTTGTTGACTTTGAGATTTTTTCCAGTTTTCGAAACCATGACTGTTGAACTGTCATGGCAGGTATGTGATCTACACTAGCATATAGGTTAGGTAATCCACTTTCCATTGCATTTATGCATTTTAGCCTCCATTCTGATCACTTGCCATAGGTTCAATCCCATCATGTCATGAGTATTCAACCTATTTCACTCGTCGATTATTTAATCATGACTTGGTGGTAGAGCCTTCCTTTACATGGGCTTCCTAGTTAGTTCCTTGCTAGCACTTGTTTCCCTGCTGCATTTTATGTAGGCTCAGGAGTCCTATTTAGTCCCGCCATGACTTATATGTTGAAGCTTCATTCTTTTTCTTATTCATTGTCCTTTTTCTAGATATTTCCCTAGAGGCTCCCTGATGTTCTTTAGTTGCATTACTGCATTGCATGTTGACTACTTGTTTGTCTTGGCCTTTAGCCAGCTTCATTTGGACTCGATGCTTAAGCCATATTTTGACTTTGACTCTCTGCAAAAAGTTAGCCATTGCAAAGCACTTAGCTATCGCAACTTGACACCCTTTTTACCCATGGATGGAACACTCCTTTGAGTATCGCTTACCACTTTCTTCCACCTTGCATTTGCATAGGAATGTTCCTATCCCAGGAACTAGTGCATCTGTTTCTTGATACTCATTCTATCCATTGTACCATAGCATTATTTTATTCTTTTTCAAGCTTATTATATGAAAAAGACAAAAAAATCAAATATGTTTAAAAAGAGTGGGAACGGGATGTTACTTCATATTTTGATGGCAGTTACAGCATAAGTTTGTCGCCCTTGAAAAAAGCACATACCACTATGTCTTTTCCTCATTTGGGATGGTTTTATTTTTGACCCGGGAGATGCCATAGCCTTGTTTCATAAGTCAGTTCTACCTCGGTTGGTTATCTCTTCCAATCATATGGAGAGTTTGTGTTTGCCTCCTGCATAACAAACTTATACAGTGTCATTCTTTACTGCCATGGTCATCATGTGTCGTGATTTTTTTCAAGGGAAGTTAACCCTGACTCGGCCATTCTGCGGTGTCTCTTGACTTATATTTCAGGCCTTCCCATTTTTGTCAGTATCTTGTACTATCACATCAAATTTTTGGTCCTATGCTCATGCTGGTTTGAGAAGGTCTCCATTGACTTCTTCCTGGTGGGTTTGTCTCTTATCGACTATGACATATTGCTCTGAGGGTAAACCTAGAGCTGCACCCTAGCCCTATTTATATCATCAATAGGTGTCCTTGTGCTCAACATTTTATCATCATTATGGGTCTTTGACTGAGTGGTATTCCTTGTGTTCGACGTCGGCGTACATTATCACACTTTGGATTCGTGCAGTACCTTGATTTCCATTTGACCCTATCGGTGGATATCTCGCCTCTTTGTCAGCTTTCATTATTGGTTGGTTGAGAGGGTTTCTTCCATGTGCTAGCTTCATCTTGTACATGTTAGAAACATACTTCGGGTTGGTTCCTTCACTCTACTTCATCTAATTCCTTCCAAATATTGGCCTGCAGGTTACACTCATGCTGGACTGATGTGGGATGCCTCAATGTCTTCCTTCCAGCAGATATTTTCCCATCAACTCCGACTCATTGCTCTGGGAATAAGGTCTAGAGTCTTTTTGTCAGTACCTTAGGGTTTGCAGTCATTAGTGGCAAACTCTTCGCTATCGACAGTGAGGATTCATTATTGCCTCTTGATTGATAGATTCTTACAAGTGTTTGAATTCGACTCATTTATTCGCACTTATTGGATTGTATTGGGGCACCTTAACACTCATTATCATTATCGGTGGGTTGTCTCGCGTTTGTTAAAAGTTTCCATTATTGACTGGTAATCAAATGATTTCTCACGTGGTCGACATCAGCTCATTCATTCCCATTGCGTAGAATTGTGCCATCGTGATTGGTGAAGACCTCATGTTTGCATCAGCATGCTACAGTTCACTGTTGACATTTCATCCAGCTTTTGCTAGTGACACCGTCCACTCTTATATCTTGTAGTTTCAGTACAATAGAATATTATATGTTGGCCCCTGAGTTGTGTGATTGTCATGTTTTCCACCTCTTATGATTTGGTACCTGGAGATATAATTACTTGAGTGATCAGATATCTACTACAGCATCATTGATCAGTATTCTATATGTGATACTTGCACTTGATTTTCGACTTGTACTTTCGGGCAGTGCTCAGAGGATTCACTATGTACTTTCAAGTTCAGTTATACTTGTATACATTTTGGATCTATAGACATGCTTTTCTTTCACTGAGCATGGGAATTCCTGCCTCAGACATGAGTTAACTCTCTGACTTATTTCATTGGTTTTTTGACAGGCTGAAATCTGGTGACATCCTCTCTTGTCTTCGCAAGGTTCTTTGTATGCACATAATATATTTCGGCCATCATGTACCCCTTCTGACGTCATATATTAGGGGGCATCTGTTATAGCATCATTTTTCACCCTCATGTGAATAATGTTTGTCTCTTTGGCCCTAGGCATCCTTTCCTTCCAGACTTGAACAAATTCATAAAAAATAGTGCTAAAATTCCCATACGCGTTTATGCCTAGAATTTTTCATTTATATACGTGAGTTTGTTTGTACTTTTCTGCGTATGTCATTTAAATCATTAAAAATATATATAAATTCCTTATTTTCGTGGCAGGGTGATGGTTATTCCTGTAATTCAACCACCCCAGCCCGTGGCCCAACTGTTTCCAACTGCTAAAACTACTTTGAGGGAGTATAAAATCCCCTCATGTGTATGGCCTAAAGGGAGAGAGAAAATTATAGATATTATACTCTGTTGGATCCCTGTTTCAAGTCTGATGTTCCCGTGCCTCCTACACTCCCCAAATATATTCAGGAAACTCTTGTTTTCTTGAATATGATCATCATCTTATATGACATCTCCGTGTGCACACATCTTGGAAGAAACCTAGCGAGGTGAGGGCTGGACGGATCCAGAGGACGGTCTACTCGAAGGCCGTGGAAGGATTCAGGTGATCTCTCCACTTACTATTCTTGTACATGCCATTTATAATAAAGAAGAACCATCTTGTTCCCGAATATTCACGTGTCTATATATGTGTGAAGATTGTTAGTTAAACATTCAGTATTGCTTATATGATATTATACATGAATTATACTAACATCTAGGAACAATATATGTTGTACAACTAGTGTTTCGTGTTCATTCTTTCTTTATTTCCAGGTTACGAAGCACAAGGAGTTGCTGGGGGTTTGAACCCAGCGGGATCTACGTCAAACGTAGGGCTTTTGGGTAAGTTCCACAATTGTTTAAATCTAGTTTTCAACATAGAAGATAGGTTAAGTGATTCCTTCTTGAATGGTATGCCCCTAATCTGTGAAGGTTGCCGACCCAAAAATCTTTAGGGAGTTATTTCCCGAAACAATTACATGTATGTTCAGTTGATTCATATGATTAACCATGTATCAAGAAACAATCTTCCATGTATTTTTCTGAAGAAGAAGTTTGAAAAACTGTGTTGTAAATACATGGGAAACTGTTGGTACTTCCTTGCACCACATGAAACCTTCAGTATTTCCCTCGTATTGATGTTGATCATGACCTCTTATGCTGATATTGTTCTTATCTCTATTGAGAGCATGATGGGGAGAGGAAGACAGTGTGGGGTAGGCTATCTTGTCTACCATGTACATATTTTCATCCCACCTACTTTGCAGGAGCTCAAGGTGGAGGAAAATTTTCTGGAGTTGCCATGGTGGGAGGTGACTCATTTTGTATGGGTGATTGCTTGGGAAAATATGCTTTCCTAATCCAGTTCAGTTCTGTCCTTGTAGGTGCTTGAAGACAAGCAACATTTGGGAGGGGAGGACTGTAATATTCCTACTTAGCCCAAGGTAAGAGGAATATTCAATTTTGTTTTATTTTTTGTTGATTGAATAAATGAACCAAGGAGGACATGTAAAACTCCTGAAAAACAATGAATAAACCCATGCCTATGTTAACAGAGACAAATCTGGGCCATTTAAAATAAACACTTGCAGGTGTGAATGGGTTTAAGCTATGAGACTGGGTCAACCTTGACCAAATATATAGTGCAGTCTAGATACAATGTACCTCATGGAGGAACAGCGCAGTCTAGATACAATGTACCTCATGGAGGGACAACGTAGTTCTAGAAGGAGGCCCCTCATGTGAAAGGAGCTAATTCATTAAGGTGGTTTAGGGTTTTCCAAAGCTCTCATCTTATAAAAGGAAGGGGAAGGCTCAAGAGAAGGTTGTTCATGATATTATATTTTTAGAGTATATTGTCTGTTTAGACATATCTCATTCTCTTGGTTTTTTAGTAGAGAATTGTGAGGATTTCCTGTTTAGGGATTCTCTCTCCTTCCATTGAGTAGCTCTTGGAGGGCATTGTACTACTCTTCCACTATCAAGCATTTGGCCAAGCTCCATCTCCCTTAGACAACATAAATCCTGTTGGGGTTTACTTGTTTCAGTGAGCTGCAGCAAGTGGAGACTAGATCTACTTAGATCTAGATTATATTAGTGCCTCTTCTCAGTGAGTGAGTCTTTTATCCTCCTAGAAGAGTCTATTAGCTGTTGCACATCATATTTTGATTTCAGAATCAGGCCAACTGTTCCTCAAATCCTGCAGTGCAGTTTTATCCCTGAAATTGCGTTATTTTCAGTTGTATAATTGCAAGGTGTTTCGGCAATAGTTTGGAGGAGAGATCTGGTGTATGGATTCTTCCTTCACCGTGGTGATCCATGGATTAGCCATATAATCCATGTATATTTCAGATATGATATATTTACTATTATGTTCACTTTAGATTCTCTGAATCATTCTTCAGATCTGCTGCAGTAAAACTCAGATCTACTCATGTTCTTTCATGTAATGCTAAAAACCTTAAGGAGTATGTATAATAAAGACATTTTTACATATGGATCTATTGCATATCTAATTTTTTATGTAATATATTTCTCTAGACCTAATTTATAATCCACTGCTGCAGTATGCTACATTTTTCAGATCTAGATCTACAGATCTACACTTTTATACAATGTATCTCACGAAACCCTTGCCAGGTTATCCTCTTTGATGTATAAAGGCGTTGAATCTCAATTTTTCTTCATGCTTTCATGTAATAAAATTCAGATATTATACTCAAGCTATTTTGTATTCAAACCATTCATAAAATCACACTGAATAAGCTTCAGTTAATTTATGTTGAGTCAAGTCATGGGGATTAGGCATTTTTAAGACATATTGGGTGTGGGAGATCTGTTTAACATAGCTAGAGTCAATTGTTTCAACTCAAATTTGGTATGTAAGTCCCTCATGACCTAATATAAGGGATCCCACCATCCTTTTCCCTTATTTTTACACACATATATGAAATTAACGTTTTTAGGGCTGAAATAGTTATTTTTCCCCACTCCGGGTTGAAGAAATGAATCATATTGCTTGTTGTTGATCATGTTATTGAAGGACACATGATTTAATATCTATTATTAACTATATTTTTTCATATCCAGATTTATAATATCCTTATATATTCTTATTGTTGTAGAAAATCCCTCATTTGGGATATTACACCCACCAGCTTGAAAATGGGTTGCTTACTTTGGACCCCAATAATTTCTCCTCCAATGAAGGATTTTTGTCCAAATTCAAGACCATTCGAATTCTTTTAGAAGTTTGTAAGATCAAAAAGGAATATGGTAGCCTCATTTATTGCATTCTTGCTAAGCTTGGCCCTACATACTGTGTATTTGTTTCTGCCTTCCATTCCACTAGAGAAGCCATCATTTCTTCAGGAACTGCCTACAAGAACCCCTCTTTTGATGCCTTTTGTGATTCTTTGATAAGAGAACAAGAAAAAACCTTACACCTTGGTCTTATCACTTCTATAAATGCTTCTAAGAAAGCCTTAGTAGCCCAACATCAATCATATCAAAAGAATCCCAAGAAGCAATATCCTAAAAAGTATGGTCCTAAACCAAACAAGGGTCCTAAGCAATTTCAGCCACAAACTGAAAAATCAACTCACCAAAATGATAAGGCATATAAAAACAAAGGAAAGAAGACAGATAGACATTGAAAATTTTGCAATCGTGATGGCCATTTAGAGTCCAAATGTTTTAAGAATATGGAAGCCTTAGAAGCAGCAATGAAGAAGTAAAACATCTATTTGGAGCACTCTTCACCTTCATCTTCAAGAACGGCACTTTCTTCTTGTGGTTTTCAAGCATCAAGATCTAGTTATGCATTAAATGTCTCTTCCTCTTCTCATTCTCATGAGTGGCTCATTGATTCTGGAGCTTATTATCACATGGCCAAAAATAAAGCCATGTTTTCTTCTTTAAATGATTGTAACACCAAACATATTTATGTTGGTGATGATAGATCTCTTAATGTTGTAGGATCTGGAACCATTCATCTCGATAATGTTGTCAATGATTACCATGTCCCTACCTTGTCATGCAACCTTCTGCCAGACGATAATCTATCTAAGATGAATAAAAAATAGAATTACCTCATGATGTTGTAATCAAGGACCTCAAAGATCCTAAACATATTTTAGCTACTGGCATTGTTGATGATTCCACAAGGTTGTATAAGTTTGACAACTTTGGGTCATCCTCTCTTTCCTCCGTTTTTGTTGCTCATAATGATGATGTGAGCAAACTTTGGCATGAGCGATTTGGTCACTTAAACTATCGCTCTCTTCAAACTTTATGTAAGGAAAATATGGTGACGGGCCTTCCTATCGTATCTTGTCGATATGGTGTTTGATCCGGATGTGTAATTGAAAAACATCATCAGGATAGTTTTGAAAAACGTGCCTGTTGGCATGCTTCAACCCCTTTCCAGCTTGTGCACAGTGATTTATGTGGTCCTCCTCCTGTTGTTTCTTTCTCTAGTTTCAAGTACTTCTTAACTTTCATTGATGATTTTTCCAGATGCACTTGGGTATACTTCTTAAAACTCAAGAGTGAAGTTTTTAACATGTTCTTGGCCTTTAAGACATTTTTTGAGAAACAATCTGGACATCAAATTCTTAAGTTAAGATCAGACAATGGAGGAGAATATGTTAACAACAAATTTATCAAATTCTGCACTGAGCATGGCATTCAATTGCAACATATTGTTCCATATACTCCACAAAAAAATGGTGTAGTTGAAAGGAAGAATCGCACCTTAAAAGAAATGGCTAATTATATGCTTCAATCTAAAGGACTGGTTTCATTTTTTGGTCAGAAGCCGTTAACTGTGAAAATTACATAGTAAATCGCACTCCTACTAAGGTTTTAAATAATATAACTCCAGAAGAAGCTTGGAGCTCAATCAAACTAGATGTAAGTCACTTTTTTGTTTTTGGATGTGATGCTTGGGCCCATATTCCAGATGTGAAACATAAATACTTAGTACTTAAGAGTGAAAAATGCATTTTTGTTGGATATTCTGAAGATGTCAAAGGATATGGACTTCTTCAACCAAAATCCAAAAATATAATCATTAGAAGAGATGCAAAATTTGATGAAAATATATCTCCCTGCGAGCCTAGGTTGGCGGGTCTGCCACCTTTGGCCTGCGAGCCTGATTCAGCATATGTGCCACCTCTCTCTCTCTCTTCTATTTTTATTAGCATTCCTTCTAGTTCAGATGATGACAACGAGGATGAAAATCCTCCTCCACCTCTTGAAATTGTTCCTTATACTCCACCGCTTCTAATATGGGTCTGCTCTACTAGGGATGCAGCAGGTTCTCTTGCAGGTGACC
Source organism: Pinus albicaulis (assembly GCA_034641835.2). NCBI lineage: Eukaryota > Viridiplantae > Streptophyta > Pinopsida > Pinales > Pinaceae > Pinus > Pinus albicaulis. Next base: position 956,759,757 of record CM076578.1, read on the forward strand.
CTGCCGATCGATGACGTACACGTTCTCAGTTAGAAAGAGCCTCTTCCTTATTATCTCAAGTTCCAGAAAAACTTGATCCAGAAACCTTTGAAGAAGCCTCTGGTCATCTAGATTGGGATGAAGCTATGAATGAAGAATATCACTCCTTATTGGCGAATGATACTTGGGACCTTGTTCCTCTTCCAAAAGGAAGAAAACTTGTGAGATGTAGATGGGCTTACAAAACAAAGTTTGGACCAGATGGAAAAGTGGATATACATAAAGCTCATCTTTTCGCTAAATGATTTTCACAATTTGAAGACATTGACTATACTAAAACCTTCTCCCCTGTTTCCAAAATGAATTTTATCCGCCTTGTTCTTTCCCTCGCTGCCTCCTTTAAATGGGAAGTCCATCAGATGGATGTTAAATCTGCCTTCTTACATGGAGATTTGCATGAAGACATCTACATGGAACAACCCCCTGGATTTATCCAAAAATACTCCAGCCTTGTTTGTTGCCTTAGGAAGTCTCTCTATGGTCTCAAACAAGCTCCTCAGGCTTGGTATGCCAAAATGGATAGATTTCTCTTAGACATATTTATAAAGGCCCCAGAATACCCACTTACACCAAGAAAGTGGGTAAGTCCTTCACCATCCTTGTTCTTTATGTTGATGATCTTATCCTTACTGGTAGTGAACCAAACCATATAAACCATGTGAAGTCTAGCCTCAAAAGGAGTTCAGCCCATTAGGATTAGACACTTAATACTTGGCTCAAGTCTTTGCAATCCAAGGAAGGCATTACCCTCTTCTCACCAAGAAGCCAGATTCTCAGCATCATCTTTCACATGGAAGACTGTAAGCGGCCTTTCCTTTAGGCTGAGTAAAGCTTACCAATCAGACACTTTAGAGTTGATGCTACCTTATATCGTCAACTTTGGTAAACTTTTGGCCTAATCACACCTGCCCAGAATCTTTCTTGGAGATGCTAATTGTCGTCAAGCTTAAAAATTTTCAACCTCATGAAAGTCACTAGAAAGTATCCAAAAGAATACTTCGATATATTTGAGGTACAGTTCAGTTTGGGATTCATTACAGTGCAGGGGAATCTCCATTGTTGATTGGTTTCACTGATTCTCGTTGGGCTAGTGACCTTGATGATCGAAAGTCTACTGCAGGGTATGTATTCACTCTTGGTTTAGGACCTATTATTTGGTCTTGTAAGAAAAAAAGTGCCATTTCTCTTTCTTAAACAGAAGCGAAGTATCGTGGTGCAGTTGAAGCCAGTAAGGAAGCCATGTGGCTTCGTCAGATCCTGTCTGAATTTGATCTTCATCAGCAGCATCCAACTACACTTTGGTGTGGTAATCAAAGTTCCATTCAGCTATGTGAAGATTTAGTTCAACATCAGTGTATGAAACACGTTGAACTCCACATACACTTCATCAGAAAGCTCATTCATGATTGTGTTTTTGAAGTGCAGTACTGTCCATCCAATGATCAAGTAGCCGATATCTTTATGAAGGCTCTCACAGAAGCGAAGTTTACCAAACTTCGATCCATGCTTGGAGTTCAGGAAAGTTGTCATTAAGAGGGGATAGGCTCTAATGCCTCCTTCCTTCTCCTATTGTGTCACTTTTGTAAATCCTTCAATCCTATCCCAATTTTTTCTTAAGGTGGGATGTTAATATATTTCGACAAATAGGAAATAGGCTCTTTTTGTGTCACCTTTGTAAATCCTTCAATCCTATCCCAAGTTGTTCTTAAGGGGGGATGTTAGGATATTCTGACACATAGGAAATAGTTAAGAATAAATTAGTCTAGTGTAGAGTTAGGTAAAGTGTGTTTCTTTACCATGTACATTTGTAACTTATAATCCGACGGTCATGATTTGTAGTGATTCGACGGTTATCTCTCACCTCGGTATTAACGACACTTGATCTATGGCTTAACACCCGATTGGTCCATGATCTCTATTTAAAGAGAATGGAGGGTCATTTTTCCAGTAACCATTTATGAGAGAAACATATGTAACTTTTCTTTTTATATTAATAAATTTCCTAAAGTGGCCTCATTGGCTCAGGTCGTGGACTGTTTCCCTCTTTGAGGGTTTTAACCACGTGATTATACTGGTGTACTGATTTGTGATCTATTTGTGAGCGGTGACCTTTGGTTCTTGATCTACGGAACTTACCCTATATATTCCTACATTCTCTCCCAACCATAGATCTCCCACTCCCTCAGCTCGAAAATAAATTTTTTAGGGTCAAAATTTGAATTTTTTGGTGGCATTACACTTCTGGAGGCAAGGCGTTGCACTCCTGGTAGATAGGCATTGTTCTTCTATAACTGGTGTTGCACTCCTACCCAGTTTCACTCACAACCTTGAAAACTTCATGCAAGTGCTTCTAATCACCAAAAAAGGGTTTCTCCACCTCATGACAAGTAACAAACACCATTTTGGGCCCTCCTAGTGTTTCCCATTTGCAAATTTAAATTGTTAAACTTCTTATTTAAATTTGCAAATTTTTCAAGCTAAGAAACCCTAGTTTCTATTCCTATATCCCAAAAAATTCCCTAGACCCTACATTCTCTTCCCATATCATAGTGAACCCTATCCCTATCCCTACACCACTAAATCCCTGTCCCCAAACTATGTTTCCCAAAACCCTAGATCCTAGACTACAAATTTTCTAGGTAGCTTCCCTATACCTGTAATAAATTTCCCCACCTCATTTCCCTAAGTATTTTGATCCCATATCAGTCCCTTAAGTTCCCTAATCCCCTTCGCTATTTCCCCAATTTTTCCTACTCGCATCCCCACTCCCTAAATCTTGACCCTATCTGTGGATATCTCACCACTTTGTCAGCTTTCATTATTGGTTGGTTAAGAGGGTTCTTCCATGTGCTAGCTTCATCTTGTACATGTCGGAAACGTACTTTGGGTTGGTTCCTTCACTCTACTTCATCTGATTCCTTCCAAATATTGGCCTGCAGGTTAAACTCGTGCTGGAATGATGTGGGACACCTCAATATCTTCCTTCTAGCAGATATTTTCTCATCGACTCCGACTCATTTCTCTGGGAATAAGGTTTAGAGTCTTTGTGTCAGTACCTTAGGGTTTGCAGTCACTAGTGGTAGACTCTTCGTTATCGATAGTGAGGATTCATTACTACCTCCTAATTGATAGATTCTTGCAAGTGTTTGACTTCAGCTCATTTATTCGCACTTGTTGGATTGTACTAGGGCACCTCACCACTCATTATCATTATTGGTGGGTTGTCTCGAGTTTGTTAATGATTTCCATTATTGACCGGTAATCAAACGATTTCTCACATGGTCAACTTCATCTCATTCATTCCCATTGTGTATAATTGTACCATCGTGATCGATGAAGACCTCAGTTTTGCATCAGCATGCTTCGATTCACTGTTGACATTTCATCCAGCTTCTGCCAGTGACACCATCCACTCCTATATGTTGTAGTTTCAGTACAACAGCATCTTATATGTTGGCCCCCGAGTTGTGTGATTGTACCATGTTTTCCACCTCTTATGATTTGGTACCTGGAGATTCAGTTACTTGAGTGATCAGATATCTACTACAACATCATTGATTAGTATTCTATATGTGATACTTGCAATTGATTTTCGACTTGTACTTCCAGGCAGTGCTCAAATGATTCACTATGTACTTTCCAGTTCAATTATTCTTGTATACATTTTGGATCTATATACATGCTTTTCTTTCACTGAGAATGGGGATGCCCGCCTCAGACATGAGTTGAGTCTCTGACTTCTTTCATTGGTTTTTTGACAGGCTGAAAGCTGGTGACATCCTCTCTTGTCTTTGCAAGGTTCTTTCTATGCACATAATATATTTTGGCCATCATGTACCCCTTCTGACCTCATATATTAAGGGGCATCTGTTATAGAATCATTTTTCACCCTCATATGAATAATGTTTGTATCTTTGGCCCTAGGCACCCTTTCCTTCCAGACTTGAACAAATTCATAAAAAACAGTGTTAAAATTCCCATACACGATTATGCCTAGACTTTTCTGCGTATATACGTGAGTTTGTTTGTACTTTTCTGTGTATGTCATTTAAATAGTTAAAAATATATATAAATTCCTAGCCTGTGAAGGAAGGATGATGGTTATTCCCATAATTCAACCACCCTAGCCTGTGGCCCAACTGTTTCCAACTGCTAAAACTAATTTGAGGGAGTGTAAAAGCCCCTCATGTGTATGGCCTAAAGGGAGAGAGAAAATTAAAGATATTATACTCTGTTGGATCCCTATTTCAAGTCTGATGTTCCCGTGCCTCCTGCACTCTCCAAGTATATTCAGGAAACCCTTGTTTCCTTGAAGATGATCATCATCTTATATGACATCTTGTGTGCACACATCTTGGAAGAATCCTAGCGAGGTGAGGGCTGGACGGATCCAGAGGACGCTCTACTAGAAGGCCATGGAAGGATTCAGGTGATCTCTCCACTTACTATTCTTGTACACGCCATTTAGAATAAAGAAGAACCATCTTGTTCCTGAATATTCACGTGTCTATATATGTGTGAAGATTGTTAGTTAAACATTCAGTATTGCTTATATGATATTATACATGAATTATACTAACATCTACGAACAATATATGCTATACAACTAGTGTTTCTTTTTCGTTATTTCTTGATTTCAAAGTTACAAAGCACAAGGAGTTGTTGGGGGTTTGAACCCTACGAGATATACGTCAAACGTAGGGCTTTTGGGTAAGTTTCGCAATTGTTTAAATCTAGTTTTCATCATAAAAGATAAGTTAAATGAGTCCTTCTTGAATGGTATGCCCCTGATCTGTCAAGGTTTTCGACCCAAAAACCTTTAGGGAGTTATTTCCCAAAACAATTACATGTATGTTCAATTGATTCATATGATTAACCATGTATTAAGAAACAATATGCCATGTATTTTTCTGAAGCAAAAGTTTGAAAAACTATGTTGTAATTACATGGGAAATTGTTGGTACTTCCTTGCACCACATGAAACCTTCAGTATTTCCCTCATATTGATGTTGATAATGACCTCTTATGTTGATATTGTTCTTATCTCTATTGAGAGCATGATGGGGAGAGGAAGAAAGTGCGGGGTAGGCTATCTTGTCTACCATGTACAGATTTTCAGCCCACTTACTTTGCAGAAGCTCAAGGTGGAGGAAATTTTTCTGGAGTTGCCATGGTGGGAGGTGACTCATTTTGTATGGGTGATTTCTTCAGAAAATATGCTTTCCCAATCCATTTCAGTTCTTTCCTTGTAGTTTCTTGAGGAAAATCAACATTTGGGAGGGGAGGACTGTAATATTTCTACTTAGCCCAAGCTAAGAGGAATATTAATTTTTTTTTCATTTTATGTTGATTGAATAAATGAACCAAGGAGGACATGTAAAACTCCTGAAAAACAATGAATAAATCCATGCCTATATTAACAGAGACAAATCTAGGCCATTTAAAATAAACACCTGCAGGTGTGAATGGGTTTGAGCTATGAGACTGGGTCAACCTTGACCAAATCTATAGCGCATTCTAGATACAATATACCTCATGGAGGGATAGCGCAGTTCTATAATGAGGCCCCTCATGTGAAAGGAGCTAATTCATCAAGGTCGCTTAGGGTTTGCCAAAGCTCTCATCTTATAAAAGGAAGGGGAAGGCTCAAGAGAAGGTTGTTCATGATATTATATTTTTAGAGTATATTTTATGTTTAGACATATCTCATTCTCTTGGTTGTTTTGCAGAGAATTGTGAGGATTTCCTGTTTAGGGATTCTCTCTCCTTCCATTGAGTAGCTCTTGGAGGGCATTGTACTAATCTTCCACTATCAGGAATTTGGCCAAGCTCCATCTCCCTTAGAAAACGTAAATCCTGTTGGGGTTTACTTGTTTCAGTGAGCTACAACAAGTGGAGACTAGATCTACTCATATCTAGATTATACTAGTGCCTCTTCTCAGTGAGTGAGTCTTTTATCCTCCTAGAAGAGTGTATTAGTTATTTGGCATCATATTTTGATTTTGGAATTAGGCCAATTGTTCCTCAAAGCCTACAACACAGTTTTATCCCTAAAAATGCATTATTTTCATTTGTATAATTGTAGGGTGTTTTGGCAATAGTTTGAAGGAGAGACCTCTGGTGTATGGATTCTTCCTTCACCGTGGTGATCCATGGATTAGCCATCTAATCCATGTCTATTTAAGATCTGATATATTTACTGTTGTGTTCACTTCATATTTTCTGAATCATTCTTCAGATCTACTGCAATAAAACTCAGATCTACTTTTGTTCTTTCACGTAATGCTGAAAACCCCAAGGGGTATGTATAATAAATACATTTTTACATATGGATCTATTGCAGATCTAATTGTTTATGTAATATTTTTCTCTAGATCTAAGTTATAAGAAACTGCTGCAGTATGCAGCATTTTTCAGATCTAGATCTACAGATCTGCAATTTTATACAGTGTATCTCATGAAACCCTTGTCGGGTTATCCTCTTTGATGTATAAAGGAGCTGAATCTCCATTTTTTTCATGCTTTCATGTAATAAACTCTAGTTATGATATTCAAGATATTTTTTATTCAAACCATTTATAAAATCATGCTGCATAAGCTTCAATTAATTTATGTTGAGTCAAGTCATAGGGATTGGCCATTTTTAAGCCATATTGGGAGTGGGAGATCTATTTAACATAGCTAGAGTCAATTGTTTCAGCTCAAATTTGGTATGTAAGCCCCTCATGACATAAGATAAGGTATACCACCATCCTTTTCACTTATTTTTACGCACATATCTAAAATTAACGTTTTTAGGGCTGAAATAGTTGTTTTTCTCCACTCCAGGTTGAAGAAATGAATCATATTTCTTGTTGTTGATCATGTTATTGAAGGATACATGATTTAATATCTGTTATGAACTATATTTCTGCATCTCCAAATTTATAATATCCTAATATATTCTTATTGTTGTAGAAAATCCCTCATTTGGGATATTACACCCACCAGCTTGAAAATGGGTTGCTTACTTTGGACCCCAATAATTTCTCCTCCATTGAAGGTTTTTTGTCCAAATTCAAGACCATTCGAATTCTTTCAGAAGGTTGTAAGATTTAAAATGAAGATGGTAACCTCATTTATTGCATTCTTGCTAAGCTTGGCCCTACATACTGTGTATTTGTTTCTGCCTTCCATTCCACTAGAGAAGCCATCATTTCTTCAGGAACTGCCTACAAGAACCCCTCTTTTGATGTCTTTTGTGATTATTTGATAAGAGAACAATAAAAACTATTACACCTTGGTCTTATCACTTCTGGAAATTCTTCTAAGAAAGCCTTAGCAGCCCAACAACAATCATATCAAAAGAATCCAAAGAAGCAATATCCTAAAAATTATGCTCCGAAACCAAACAAGGGTCCTAAGAAATTTCAACCACAAACTAAAAAAGCAACTCACCAAAATGATAAGGCATATAAAAACAAAGGAAAGAAGATAGATAGACATTGCAAATTTTGCAATCGTGATGGCCATTTAGAGTCCAAATGTTTTAAGAAGATGGAAGCCTTAGAAGCAGCAATGAAGATGGAAGATGGAAGCCTTAGAAGATGGAAGCCTTAGAAGCACAACATCTATTTGGAGCACTCTTCACCTTCATCTTTAGGAAAGGCACTTTTTTCTTGTGGTTGTCAAGCATCAAGATCTGGTTATGCATTAAATGTATCTTCCTCTTCTCATTCTCATGAGTGGCTCATTGATTCTGGAGCTTCTTATCACATGGCCAAAAATAAAGCCATGTTTTCTTCTTTAAATGATTGTAACACCAAACATATTTATGTTGGTGATGATAGATCTCTTAGTGTTGTAGGATTTGGAACCATTCATCTAGATAATGGTTAGTTTAATGATGTACTATGTGTTCCTACCTTGTCATGCAAACTTCTCTCTCTTTATCAGATAACTCATTCAGGTGAAGGGAAAATAGTAGAATTCTCACCTCATGATGTTGTAATCAAGGACCTCAAAGATCCTAAACACATTTTAGCTACTGGCATTACTGATGATTCCACAAGGATGTATAAGTTTGACAACTTTGGGTCATCCTCTCTTCCCTCCGTTTTTGTTGCTCATAATGATGATGTGAGAAAACTTTGGCATGAGAAATTTGGTCACTTAAACTATCGCTCTCTTAAAACTCTATGTAATGAAAATATGGTGACGAACCTTCCTATGGTGACTTTCCGAGATGGTGTTTGCTCCGAATGTGTACTCTAAAAACATCATCGGGATAGTTTTGACAAACGTGCCTCTTGGCACGCTTCAGCCCCGTTGCAGCTTGTGCACAGTGATTTATGTGGTCCTCTTCATGTTGTTTCTTTCTCTCATTGCAAGTAATTCTTAACTTTCATTGATGATTTTTCCAGACGCACTTGGGTATACTTCTTAAAACTCAAGAGTGAAGTTTTTAACATGTTCTTAGCCTTTAAGGCCTTTGTTGAGAAACAATCTGGACATCAAATTCTTAAGTTAAGATCAGAAAATGGAGGAGAATATGTTAAAAAAAATTTTATCAACTTCTACACTGAGCATGGTATTCAATTGCAACATATTGTTCCATATACTCCACAACAAAATGGTGTAGCTGAAAGGAAGAATCGCACCTTAAAAGAAATGGCTAATTGTATGCTTCAATCTAAAGGACTTGGTTTCAATTTTTGGGTAGAAGCAATTAACTGTGCAAATCACATAGTAAATCACACTCCTACTAAGGTTTTAAAGAATATAACTCTAGAAGAAGCTTGGAGCTCAATCAAACCAGATGTAAGTCACTTTCGTTGTTTTGGAAGTGATGCTTGGGCCCATATTCCAGATGCGAAACATAATGCCTTAGAACTTAAGAGTGAAAAATGCATTTTTGTTGGATATTCTGAAGATGTCAAAGGATATAGACTTCTTCAACCAAAATCCAAAAATATAATCATTAGAAGAGATGTAAAATTTGATGAAAATATATCGCCCTGTGAGCCTAGTTTGGGGGGTCTGCCACCTTTGGCCTGCGAGCCTGATTCAGCATATGTGCCACCTCTCTCTCTCTCTTCTATTTTTAATAGAATTCCTTCTAGTTCAAATGATGACAACGAGGATGACAATCCTCCTCCACCTCTTGAAATTGTTCCTTATACTCCACCGCTTCTAAGATGGGTTCGCTCTACTCGAGATGCAGCAGGTTCTCTTGCAGGTGACCCTGCCGATCGACGACATACACGTTCTCAATTTGAAAGAGCCTCTTCCTTATTGGCTCAAGTTCCAGAAAAAATTTATGCAAAAACCTTTGAAGAAGCCTCCGGTCATCCAAATTGAGATGAAGCTATGAATGAAGAATATCACTCCTTATTGGCGAATGATACTTGGGACCTTGTTCCTCTTCCAAAAGGAAGAAAACTTGTGAGATGAAGATGGGTTTACAAAAAAAAGTTTGAACCAGATGGAAAAGTGGATAGACATAAAGCTCGTCTTGTCGCTAAAGAATTTTCACAAGTTGAAGACATTGAATATACTAAAACCTTCTCCCCTGTTGCCAAAATGAATTTTATCTGCCTTGTTCTTTCCCTTGTTGCCTCCTTTAAATGGGAAGTCCATCATATGGATGTTAAATCTACCTTCTTACATGGAGATTTGCATGAAGAAATCTACATGGAACAACCCCCTAGATTTATCCAAAAATACTCCAGCCTTGTTTGTCACCTTAGGAAGTCTCTCTATGGTTTCAAACAAGCTCCTTGGGCTTGGTATGCCAAAATGGATAGATTTCTCCTAGATAATGGCTTTTCTAGGTGTCATTCTGACAACACTATCTACACCAAGAAAGTGGGTAAGTCCTCACCATCCTTGTTATTTATGTTGATTATCTTATCCTTGCTAGTAGTGATCCTAACCATATAAACCATGTGAATTCTAGCCTCAAAAATGAGTTTGAAATGACAGACTTAGGACACTTGCATTATTTCCTTGGTATTCAAGTCTTGCAATCCAAGGAAGGCATTACCCTCTCTCAGTCCAAGTATGTTTGTGATCTTCTACACCACTTTCACATGGAAGACTGTAAGTTGGCCCCTTCTCCCTTTCAGTTTGGAGTCAAGATTTCAGTCAACTGTACTACCCCTGAAGTTGATGCTATTTTATATCGTCAATTTTTTTATAAACTTCTGTATCTAACCCATACCCATCCTGACCTTTCCTTTGTCATTGGTCTTGTTGCTCGGTTTATGCACCAAACTCATGAAATTCACCGGAAAGCAGCCAAAAGAATACTTCGATATATTCAAAGTACAGTTCAGTTCGGGATTCATTATAATGCAGGAGCATCTCCATTGTTGATTGGTTTCACTGATTCTGATTGGGCTGGTGACCCTGATGATCGAAAGTCTACTGCAGGGTATGTATTCACTCTTGGTTCAGGACCTATTACTTGGTCTTGTAAGAAACAAAGTGCCATTTCTCTTCCTTCAACAGAAGCGGAGTATCGTGGTGCAGTTGGAGCCAGTAAGGAAGCCACGTGGCTTCATTAGATCCTGTCTAAATTTTGTCTTCATCAACAACATCCAACTACACTTTGGTGTGATAATTAGAGTTCCATTCAGCTATGTAAAGATCCAATTCAACATCAGTGTATGAAAAAAATTGAACTCCACATACACTTCATCATAAATCTCATTCATGATCGTGTTATTGAAGTGCAGTACTGTCCAACTAATGATCAAGTAGCCGATATCTTTACAAAGGCTCTCACAAAAGCGAAGTTTACCAAACTTCGATCCATGCTTGGAGTTCAGGAAATTTTTCATTAAGGGGGGATAGGCTCTAATGCCTTCTTTCTTCTCCTATTGTGTCACTTTTGTAAATTCTTCAATCCTATCCCAATTTTTTCTTAAGGGGGGGATGTTAGGATATTTCGACACATAGGAAATAGGCTCCTTTTGTGTCACCTTTGTAAATCCTTCAATCCTATCCCAAGTTGTTCTTAAGGGGGGATATTAGGATATTCTGACACATAGGAAATAGTTAAGAATAACTTAGTCTAGTGTAGATTTAGGTAAAATGTGTTTCTTTACCATGTACATTTGTAACTTATAATCTGACGGTCACAATTTGTAGTGATCCAGTGGTTATCTCTCACCTCGGTATTAACGACACTTGATCCGTGGCTTAGCACCCAATTGGTCCATGATCTCTATTTAAAGAGCATGGAGGATCATTTTTCCGATAACTGTTTATGAGAGAAACATATGTAACTTTTCTTTTTATATTAATAAATTTCCTAAAGTAGCCGCATTGGCTCAGGCCGTGGACCATTTCCCTCTTTGAGGGTTTTAACCACGTGATTACAATGGTGTACTGATTTGTGATATGTTTGTGAGTGGTGACCTTTGGTTCTTGATCTACGAAACTTACCCTATATATTCCTACATTCTCTCCCAACCATAGATCTCCCACTCCCTTAGCTAAAAAATCAAGTTTTCAGGGACAAAATTCAAATTTTTTGGTGGCTTTGCACTTCTGGAGGCACGGCATTGTGCTCCTGGTGGATATGCGTTGTGCTCCTACAACTGGCGTTGCGCTCCTACCCAGTTTCACTCACAACCTTGAAAACTTCGTGCAAGTGCTTCTAATCACCAAAAAAGGGTTTCTCCACCTCATGAAAAGTAACAAACACCATTTTGGGCCCTCCTAGCATTTCCCATTTGCAAATTTAAAGTGTTAAACTTCTTATTTAAATTTGAAAATTTTTCAAACTAAGAAACCATAGTTTCTATTCATATATCCCAAAAAAATTCCCTAGACCCTACATTCCCTTCCCATAGCATAGTGAACCCTATCCCTATCCCTACACCACTAAATCCCTTTCCCCAAGCTACATTTCCCAAAACCCTAGCTCCTAGACTACAAATTTTCTAGGCAGCTTCCCTATACCTGTAATAAATTTCCCCACCTCATTTCCCTAAGTATTTTGATCCCATATCAGTCCCCTAAGTTCCCTAATCCCCTTTGCTATTTCCCCAATTTTTCCTACTCCCATCCCCACTCCTAGGGTTACAAAACTAAAAAACACCATGGAGGAGGAAGACAGATATTTCATGGAGGAGGAGGAGGACAGAGAGGAAAGAAGACCTCACAAGGGAGGAAGAATTTTGAGGCTTGAACCTACTAGCACCAGAGAACTGATGTCCTCACCCATGATAGTCTCTTGCTTCGAATATGTTGGTTGCCTTGATTTATGTGAAATGTTCCAAATATTTCAACACCACCATGTTTTGATCAGAGCTTTCATATCAAACCTTAAAGGCAATCAGGTGACCCTTGCAGGTGTGACCTTCTAGCATATCCACACCTATCATTGTTGCTACCACAGGGATACTTAATATGGGTGAGAAGTTGTAAAGCCAAATTTTTGGATGACTATAATTATGAACCATTCATCAAACCAAGGCACAAAAATGAGATAAGGAAAATCTTCCCTTTCAGCTACCTTCTTGATAGGTATACCCCCATGATTAAAATCATAATGAAGTACTTCTCTTGTGAAGGCTCTCCAGACTTTACACATATCATATTAGACTTATAATGAAATTCACAAGATTCATGTTGCTCAACATCCCATACTATTTGTTCAGGAGCATAGAAAAAATGGCCTACATAGTACAGAAGAGAGAATATGATCAGCAAATGAACAGCCTCTTCCATCACTCTTTTATCAAAATCATTGTACTCCATCATCTAAGCCAGTTGCACACTTAATGGGATACCTTCATTTCCAATGATGTTTTCACTGCTCCACAAGCTCAGCATGTTGAAATCACCGCTCCTTCATCTCAACCCTCTACATCTATTCCTCCATCAGCTCAGCCTACTAGACCCATATCATCACCATCATCAATATTTAAAAGTCAAATTGGGTCATCCAGTAGAGTTGTGGTCAAAAAGCCTAAAAATACCAAAGAGGCTGAGAATGATAAACATGTCAAAACCTATCGGATGGGACCTAGGTAGGTGTTTTCTCCACAGATTGTGGAAGGGGCCTTTCCTTCTTCATTAGTAAAGCAGGTGCAAAAGGGAAAGCAAAAGCAAAAAGAGGTAGTTGTGCATGAGGAATTCATGCAAGAGGATGAGGATTCTCATGATGAGGAAAAATATTTTGAGCTAGTTGACTTGGATCAATAGGATGATCATGATTCCTCAAGTTTGATTGTCAAAGAAAAGGGTGCCCAAATTAGAGAGCTGGAAACTAACTTTGACAGAGCTCAATTTGTCATTTCATTTCTTGAGCAAGAGAATAAGCAGTTGAAAGATCAGTAAGTACATATGGAAATAGAGCTACTCAAAACAAAAAGAGGTAAATCCATCATGTCACTTGATGATCTTGATCATGATGACATTCAAACTAGCAGAACAAGACCTAAGACAATAGGTCTTAAGAGAACTCTACAACAGCAGAAGATTGAAGATGAAAAACTCACTTTTGAGGAGAGGATTTCCAAGGAGGTTGATGATGAAAGAGAGATATGACTTGATAGGGTCAACATCCACCTTGAGAAAATCCTCCACAAGGAAAAAAAAGACAAAAAAATTCTTAGAAACATGTCTAACAGGTATATCACAAGAAACAAGGTCTGTAGCATTAAACTCAAGCAATTGCAGGAGAAATATAAGCAAACCCTAGCCAAGAAAAAGGAAGGAGACAAGCTTTAAATCCTTGTTGAGGCCTCTATCATTGCCTAGCATACTTCATCAAGCTTCCACAAAACAATTTTGAAGGATTTTTAGCAAAGTTTTGAATTTTTGGGTTTTTGCGAACTTTTGACAGTTTTAACACAGCTAGACTACCAGGATCGTAGCACCCTAGGCGTTTCACTTCTTCTATAGGCCTCCAAATGAAAAAAAAAATACCACCAGTGGATTCAAAAGGTATTAAATAGTCAAGTTAGACATTTTTCTAAGAAAATTTGGGCAATCTGGCTGGGAAAAAGTTCAAAAAAACACCCTAAAAACCATGTTTCTGCCCCGTTTTCTAGCTAGGTGTTGCGCTCCTGACTAGTATTGGTATATTGACTTTTTGGAGAGTAAAAACTTATCATTTTTGGATAAAAAGGATTTTTTTGGAAACTAGACATGACAATATTTCCAATGAGCTATCCTAAGCTCAATTTGGACATCAGTAACCCCTTCAAAAGTTGAGCTAAAGATGGCATTGCACAAGTCACACTAGCACTGCACTCCTGGCACTGACGCTGCGCTCCTAACCACTCTCTATTTTTTCTGATTGTTTCCATTTTTCTCAATTTCACCATGGAAAATCATGTTTTTACCAATGTAAATGTAATTATGATTTTTTTGAGTTACCTAGGGGCAAATACATTAGGAAAAAGACTTTTTGAGGATTGATGAATCAGTTTCACTAAATTAGGGATGAATCAGTTTGACCCCCCTACACTTTAGGTTTTCAGTTTAGACTTTTGTGGATCAGCTCCAAAAATCATGGATTCGACTCCTAAGGTTGAGAGAAGTTGTTTCAATCGTATATATTTCACTTCTTGACTCATTTCACAGGTTGGATGTTGTTTTATTGATCAGAGACACTAGTGTATTCAGATTTTGGTAGGAATATATTGGATGAGTTGCAGTTATTCATTTGGGATTCATGTGGTACTGTACTTTGGCATAGTTTCTTCTTATGTTTCAAATGTATGAATGTTTTGTATTTTCAAGGTTCATTCTATTTCATGATATGTTTTAGTCTCAATTTTGATAAGTAGAATACATATTTTATGCTATGTTTTGGGAGAATCACCATAATTTTTTTTAGTTTATTCAGTTTAAAAATAATTCATGTATTTTCATGCTCTTTTTAGCACCTCACTAGTCTGATCCATCTCACCTAAGAACCCTAAAGTGTTAAAGTTCCTACCTACCTTGGCCCATCCTATGCCTACAATTCCTATCTCATTTGTCGTGATCTAGTTACCTCTTTGACCTAATTCACTCATCTAGCACCCAAATCAACCAATCAATACCCATGTCCTACTATACCTAGCCTAAAACCAAATCGATCCAACCCTCTTAGTAGTGATCCCTTGGAGAGAGCTCTCTCATGCCTAGTAAGGCTAGCTACTTGGAGAGAGCTTGGTCTGTAGTTACCTTTGCTGGTATCTTCTCATCCTTAGAGATCCAGTGGAGTGATAACACAACAGAATACTATCCTCAGGGCAACGGTCTTGCTGAATCATCAAATAAATATTTGGTGAACATAATCAAAAAAAAATTGCAAGAAAACAAGAGGAATTGGCACAAGAAACTCACCAATTCTCTATGAGTTGATACATTTAGCACTAAGAGATCAATCAGCATGTCACCTTTCCAGCTCGTCTATGGTGTTGACACGATGTTCCCTTATTATCTCATTGTACTAGTGATAAAAATTCTGCAATAGATTGACGGCAAGCCTAATGACATTCAGCGAAGAATCATCCAAATGATCCATATACAAAAGTGAAGAGATGAAGTCTTCAGCCATACTTCAAAGCTTCATGAGAAAATAAAAAATATTTATGATAGGAAGACCAAAGCGGATGATTTCAATATTGGGGATGTTGTTCTTCGCTGGGATGCCTGGAATGAAGACAAGAGTAAGCATGGAAAGTTCGATAATATATGGAAATGACCTTACAAGATCACTTCATTCAGAGGAAACAAATCATTTTTACTATAGAATCTTGAAAGGAAATAAGTGTTGGGAGGACCAATTAATGGTAGGTTCCTCAAACACTATCTAACTGGATCATTAAAGGATAATTTCACTGCCATTATACATATCATTTTAAATTTGATGTCCCAGCAAATAAGGAATTTTTTGCAGAATTTTGAAGCCCGAGGAGAAGGCCATGAGACTTCTACATACAACTCATGTTTTATTTCAAAAATTTTAAAATTTTCAGTTAGTTTTCAAGTCAGATTCAAGTCAATGGTTTTTAGTCAAATTCATTTGCAGAATTAGTTCATCATTTCCAGTTTGTCAATTTTTTTCAAAGTTCAGTTTGACTCCATCACCCAATGGTAAGGCTACCTGATATAAAGTGTTCTTGAAACCTCCTAAAGGAGCTTCCATCCCTAGCTGGAGACAATGTTAGCCCAGGTAAGTCACTGATCAAGTGACTCTTTCAGTTGTTTTCCATTAAGTCATAGGTCAAAAATTTTACTTTTTCGAACCAGTTCTCAAAAATAATTTTGGTCACTGAAGTTTTCTAAAACATGTATGTTGCTCCTTCATTTCATTCATCACCACCATTATCAAGGTGATCTCCATCATTATTTTCAAGGTCACCATCTCCATCATCATCACTGAAGAGGTCTAGGGTTAGGTCACTGCATCTCATATAGGTCACTGTCTAGGTTCAACTCTGTCTTTTGAAAAATCTTCAAATTTTCACTGAACATAAGGAAACAACCCTCCATTCCATTCATAAAACTCTAATGAAGGAGCAATAAAGTTTATGAAGTTCAAATAAAGCCATCTTTCTTGTTTCATATGGCTTAAGCTTCCAAAAAGTTTCAAACATATCCTCTCTATCTCACTCTTTCATGAAAATTGAATAAATTTGTCTCGTTGTCTCTTTTAAAAGATCAAAAAGTAATCATTCACTATTAGAGCTCCAAGGGAGGTCATTTTGACCTACCTTCCTAGTCAAATTCAAAACAATGTCATTTCAAGTTTCAAAGACATCTTATCTACTTTTGAAGAGTCACTATCCAAAGTGAAATTCTGAAGGTGAAAGATTTCAAACTTTTTAAAAATTATCTTGATGTCTCATGAAAAGGATAAATTTTGTCTCAATGTCTCATTTAAATTGCCAAAAAAGGTCACCTCAAGTGTCAAAGAATGCAAAACAGGTTAACTTTTTCCTCTCATCTCACTTTAAGAATCAAAAAGTCATTGTTCAAGTGCAAAAGAGTTAAAAGTTAGTGTAAATGTCATTGGAAAAGGTAAGTATCATTAAAGTTTATAAAAGGGTGATTAAACTTCATTTTTCATTTCTACCCTTTCATGTGAGTGTGAGACCAACATTTCTCTACTTCAATTACCCTTCCAC
The DNA here is from genome assembly GCA_034641835.2 of Pinus albicaulis. Lineage (NCBI taxonomy): Eukaryota > Viridiplantae > Streptophyta > Pinopsida > Pinales > Pinaceae > Pinus > Pinus albicaulis. Next base: position 956,776,916 of record CM076578.1, read on the forward strand.
ACTTCAAAAATACTCTTACAACCTATTAGCATTGGAATCAGCACTTGGATTATGACAAGTGCCTGACTAGACACATCTTAAGCTCTAGGGAAATTTAATGATTTGGATTATATGATTGGTAGGTGTTTTAAGCTCTCAATCACTGAACAGGGATTTCAGTCAAGTTCACTATCACACTAATGAGGGTATTGAGTCCTGATATCGTAGCAAAAGGTAAGTTTGTAGCCTATGGAAAGAAGAAAGTGTAAAATAGTGGAAAGGATAGTAGGTCGGCAAGACAGATATCCATTGCAATGATGAAAAAAAACACAAGACACAATTTGATAATATATCAACCAGAGAAGGCTATATCAAGACTTACAATAATCTTATTGAATATCATAAAAATCATTGTCATAAGGAATGATTTTTAAACTGTCATTATATATATCTCATCAAGAAATCTCACTGTGTAAGACTAATAAAAGTTGACAAGATACATAAACACATCAAGGGACTCATAAAAACATACAACAACATTTGAAATTAGAAACTACAGCTAAAGAGATTGAGATGTGGAAACACATAGAAATATTAACAATACACATATCAAGTAGGTAATAAGTCCTCAAAAGTCTTCTTCAATATCATTCACTAAAAAGGTACACTGATCATATGAGTAAAATATTCACAAACCATGAACCTTTTCTTCATAGAGTTTCATCATACATATACAAGAGAAATTATACTGACATCTCCACAAAAAGTGTGAATCTATTCTAAAACATTATTACATTCTCATACAAAATATGAGGTTATCTTAAAATTTAATAAAAAGTGATGTGACATAAATAAAATAAACAACATGATGGCTTTTAATTCAAAGTGGCTAGAATGATGTGGCAATATGCTGGAAGATTGCTCCTCTATTCTGGTACAACCACTTCCACAAAAAGTGCAAAAAAATAATTTTGAATTAGAAGGGAGCTTGATCAATGACACTTGGCAGCAACTACTTATGTGGATAATGCATGCATGTAACTACTCCTCAATAGCACCCTTCAAGACTTGAACAAAAACTACCACCACTCTCTTCATCCAAAAGCTTAGGAAATAATAGATGCCTTTTTCAAAATTGAGTATCTATAACCGGAAATTCTGCAAATAGATGCGTTTTTCGATTAGGCCAAAAATGTGTGAGCTTCTCCTGAAAGGATTAGATGAAATAAATTATTGAAGAAAATATCTTAAGAGACTCTGCTTTAGTGAGACTTATAGTTATTTTTCCTGTATGCTTTTATTTCTAAGCTCTGGCCTTCTTGGTTTCCTTATCTGGGCTTTCATCAACATTGTTGACTTCATCTCTCAGTCTTGGGTTAGCAATCAATTTTCTATTCAGTATAAGTTTGTTTTTGGTCGAGCATGAGGCCTCTTAAGGTATGGATTTATTTATGAGCTCTGGCTTTCTTGGTTTCCTTATCTGGGCTTTCATCAACATTGTTGAATTCATCTCTAAGTCTTGGGTTAGCAATCAATTTTCTATTCAGTATAAGTTTGTTTTTGGTCGAGTGTGAGGCCTCTTAAGGTATGGATTAGGAATATAAGAAACCCTTTTTCTCTTTTGCACCATACTACTAGATTTACCTTCTTCATATTCTATCTTTGAAAAATCTTCATCAGTGTTATCTTCTTCAAAGGATGAATAAGAGTGAATAAAATGCTTATCCTTTCTCCTTGTAGGTGTCTTGGGTGTCTTGAGGGAAGAAAACAACTGAGCTAGTGTTGTTTCCCTATTTTTTTTTTCTCTTCTAAAACTGATGGAATGGAGTGTTGAACTGGAATAGACACTTGAACTAGTATTTCAACTACCACTTGGACTGGCATTTGAGGATTGGCTTCCTCTGAAATTTTCTCTCCTAGGATCAACCTTCTTATGCCTCTATATTTTGACGAGGAAGCTTTATTTTCCTCACATGGAGATTTAACAGTTTTCCCTTGATTGAATCTCATAGAATGTTCTCTGGATGAATGCTGCTAAAGTCTAATATTATTTTGGAATTTTTTTCTCATAAACCTTCTCTGCATGTTGCACCTTGGGTGTAGGAGTGAGAGTTTCAGTTCTAGCCCTGCTATTTGAACTTCTAGTTTTCATACTAGTTGATGGGGTAGACGGAGCTTACTGTGACCTATTTGGCATAGGAGTTTCACTATTTTGCACATGAGCCTTTTTCTTCTTGGGCCTCCCTACCCTCCTCCTAGAGTTGATAGTACCAAACCCCTCTTCTGCTAGGAATTTATCCCAGGTAGTCCTTTTATTTTTAAGGTGGTAGACAATCAACATTTTAATGAAACCCCTATAATATAGGTTGTGCGGGGAATAGATAGGGATTTTATACAACTTTAGGGACATTTTGAGCAAGGATTTGTACACGAAGTAGGGCAAATTCATAGTTTTGTCACCTAAAATATGAGCAAGAAATCTCATTTGGTAATGGTGGACAGAGGGAAACCTACCCTCACATTTAATGTAGCATTACACAGTAGTGATCACATGTTTCCATTCAGCCCTAAAACAGGAAATATGTACAGTTGGATTCCATTTTACATTCACATGTTCAGGTTTGAAGTAGAGACTTACTTCTGTTGGCAGCATTTTAGTCTTGAACCGACATTCTCCAGTAGCCGAGTTTTGAGTAGCTCGAGATATGAGGGCTTTATATATTTTGAAATTCTTCCTCCCAAGCTTTACTTTCTCCCCATAAAAGCTCTCGGCAAAAGCCTATGCTAAGGCTACATTTTCTTCGGAAAATTTCTACAAAAAATTATACCAGCCAGCTGACTTAAATTGAGTTTTGGCTCTAGCATCAAAAAAATTGGTGTTTGCTAGCTCAGAACTATTAACATTCCCACCTTTCCCATACTTCTCAACAGCTAAACTCCTTCTAAATGCACAGTTGTTTAACCTAGAGGCAAAACCCTACACAGAACCCTGCTTTCTTGCCTTGGAATGATAAACTAGTTGTTGGAATACATGACTCTTGTTAGTTGTAATTTCCACAGAGAACCTTGGACTTGAGAATATTGAGCTTGACCATCTGAAGCTATTCCTTTAATCACGGTATGGTGTGATGGCATGATTTGAAATAATTCAAATACGAATTCCAAGTCACCCCATAACTCATAACACTCCATTGCATCATTTAATAATTGATACCTTGTACCATGATCTCCACTTCAGCTTAGTAGGGTAGTTATAGGTTAGTTGCATTAATATTATAACCATTCACCTATAATGATTCTCCTGAGTCAAAAATAATTAATCTTGTTAAAAAGAATAATTATGTTATAATATAGGAGATCTTCAATCATCTTCAAAGAGGAATGATATTTTCCTTGAAAATATTCCTTGCAGGTCCTTATGCCTGAGAAATAGCTGCCTTTATCTCTGTATTGCAATATAACTAAACTTCAGAGAAATAGCTACACTTTTCACTATGTTACAAATGAAAACAGGTTCCTAAAGAAACAGCCGCCCTTTTTTACTGTGTCAATAATGTATCCTTCAATTTGGAGAAATAGTTGCCCTTCATTATATCATTGTGTTACCAATGAAACTTAAATATAGGTAGCTATTATCTCGGAAAGAGAAGCTATAATTTTATTACAAAAATTACCAATAGCCTTTGACACTAACCTAAGTTATAACAGTGGTTTTAACTTCTTTTATGAATCTGAGACACAATACCACCTATATACCTTAAAAATATTTTGGTTTTTTATTGAAAATAACTCAAACTTTGACATAGTCTAGGGAACAAGAAAAATTCAAAAATATTAATACAATGGTGGTCAAACTATTAACATTTATAGTGATAACAATGGCTCCTATTGGGGATAAATTCCTCCCTGTGAGGCTTCAAGAACCGTAGTTCCAGTGCCTTTTCCAACCCTTATTTCTCCAACCAACAATTCTTCTCATTAACTCAAAAAGACCAGCATGCCTAGCCATTGGGTAATGGAGTCATAGGCTATATTTTGATCTTCTAAACTTATTTCAACATAACTGAAAACTAAATCAAACTGTAATCTAAAATTGAAACCAATACTCGAGTGGTGAGCTTATTTATGTACATCCCTAATTCTAATTAGTTGAAATTAACTTGATCAAGTGTATACAAACTTCTAAAAGAAATTTTTCAACAACTGATTTCTTGACATGTCTTCGCATCCATTGTTGAAAGGCTAAAAAGTATGAAGCATAATCTCTAAATTTTACTCATACTTGCTCCTATGGATGAGAAGTACTCCAATTTTAATAACAAGAGATACTTTTAGAAAACTAAACTCCATATAATCAGCAATAGGATCATGAAATTGACAAGGAGACTTACTCAAAACAGCTTTGATTTCAAGGATAGGCTGCCCCATACTTTCCTCTGATATAAAAATGCTTTGATGAAGAGATTTTTCTTCATTTTTTTTTACAAATTTCGTCTTCGGCACTATATCCCTGTAACTCAGATTTATACATTTCAAACATAGGTTCATAACTGTTTTTCTTATCATCAGTTTTGAGCAAAGGTGATAATTCCTCGAAAATTTGTATGAGTTGAGCATCATCTTCTTCCTCATATTCAGATTCATAACTGTCATATATTGGATCATCACTGTAAACTTAATACAAGGTGACATAAAAACCTGCTCTTCATCATTAGGATATTTATCAAACAAAGACTGATTTATGAAGTTTTCACTATGTTCACCTAATATCTCATTGTGCTGCTCAATAATATATTGTGTATCCTCTTATTTAATGATAGGAGATTGAATAAAATTATGAGAACAAAAGGGTTGTTGAATACATTCGGGTATAACCATGTTTTCTTTACATTTATGTTGTTCATCGTCACTTTCAACTTGCTTATCAAACTAATAGAAATATTCTGGAGAGAAATATTCAACCAGATACCTATCTTTATAAAAGTAATTAAAAGCATCATGAAAATATTTCAAACAAGTTATGCTATTTTTAGGAAGATCTCTACACCAATCAAGGGCTTCACCCTCCAAAGAATATCTAAAAAACTTAATCTTTATGTCTTCATGAACAAAATGTAGCCTATGAATCCAGTCATGAAAATCCCATAAAAACTCAGTTGGTACTTCCCAATCATGTCCACTAAACCTTGGAAGAGAAAATTACCATTCACTTCTATCTGTAAAAGGATTAGGAAAACCATCTATCTTTGAAAAATTGTAGAATTAGCAAGGATCGCTTCCATCAGAGTGTTGGATCTGAAAACAGTGGATTCGCCTCTAGATTCTTTGTCATGGAGTTGCCAGGTGAAAGATCACAATATTCTTCAAGTCGCCAATTCTTTTTCACCATCAAGAGTTCATTATTAGCAATTTAAAACAAGATACTTGGGAGAATACTTCGTTTCAAGGCCTTTGTCTCCCGGCAGACACACCAAAATATGTTAGCACTGGAATCAGCACTTGGATTGTGACAAGTGTCTGACCAAACACATCTTAAGCTCTAGGGAAATTTAATGATTTGTATTATATGATTGGTAGGTGGTTTAAGCTCTTGGTCACTAAAAAGGGATTTCAGTCAAGTTCACTATCACACTAATGAGGATATTGAATCCTGATATGGTAGCAAATGGTAATTTTGTAGCCTGTGGAAATAATAAAGTGTAAAATAGTGGAAAGGATAGTGGTTCTGCAAGACAGAAATCCACTTCTTTGATGAAAAATAACAAAAGAAGTAGTTTGATTATATATCTACAAGAGAAGGCTATATCAATACTTACAATAATCTTATTGAATATCATAAAAATCAATGTCATAAGGAATTCTCTTTAAACTATCATTATATATATCTCATCAAGTAAGCTCACTGTGTAAGACTGATAAAAGTTGACAAGATATATAAACACATCATGAGACTCATAAAAACATACAACAACATCTGAAATTACAAATTGTAGTTGAAGAGATTGAGATGTGGAAACACATAGAAAAGGTACACTAATCATATGAGTAAAATATTCACAAACCACGAACCTTTTATTCATAGAGTTTCATCATACATATACAAGAGACATTATAATGACATCTCCACAAAAAGTGTGAATCTGTTCTAAAAATTTATTACATTCTCATACAAAAAATGAGTCTTATCTTAAAATTTAATACAAAGTGATGTAACATAAATAAAATAAACAACATGATGGCTTGTAATTTGAAGTGGCTGGAATGATGTGGCAATCTACTGGAAGACTGCTCCTATGTTCTAGTACAACCACTTCCACAAAAACTACAAAATAGAATTATGAAATTTAGAAGGGAGCTTGATCAATGACACCTGGCAACAACTACTTCTGTGTATAATGAATGCATGTAACTAATCCTCAGTAGCACCCTTCGAGACTTGAAAAAAAACTACCACCACTCTATTCATCCAAAAACTCAGGAAATAATAGCTACCTTTTTCAAAATTAAGTAGCTATAACCGGAAATTCTAAAATAGCTGCATTTTTTTATTAGGCCAAAAAAGTGTGAGCTTATCCTGAAAGGGTTAGATGAAATCAAGTATTGAAGCAAAGATCTTAAGAGACTCTTCTTTAGTGAGCCTTCTATCTCTTTTTACTATATGATTTTGTTTCTGAGCTATGGCCTTCTTGGTTTCCTTATCTAGGCTTTCATCAACATTGATGACTTCATCTCTCAGTCTTGGGTTAGCAATCAATTTTATATTCAGTCTAAGTTTATTTTTTGGCTGAGTGTGAGGCCTCTTAAGGAAAGGATTACGAATATAGGAAACCCTTTTTCTCTTTTGCACCATACTACTAGATTGACCTTCTTCATGTTCTGTCTCTGAAAAATCTTCATCAGTGCTATCTTCTTCAAAGTATGAATAAGAGTGAATAAAATTCTTATCCTTTCTCCTTGTAGGTGTCTTGGGTGTCTTGAGGGAAGAAAACAACTAAGCTAGTGTTGGTTCCCTATTTTCTTTTCTCTCTTCTGCAACTACTAGAAGGGAGTGCTGAACTGGAATAGACACTTGAACTGGTATTTCAACTGGAATTTGAGGACTAGCTTCCTCTGAAATTTTCTCTCCTAGGATCATCCTTATTTTTCCTCTATATTTTGAGTAGGAAGCTTTGTTTTCCTCACATGTATATTTAATAATTTTCCCTTGCTTGAATCTCATAGAATGTTCTCTGTTGAATGCTGCTAAAGTCTGAAATTCTTTGAAGTTTTCTTCTCATAAACTTTCTCTGCAGGCTGCACCATCGGTGTAGGAGTGATAGCTTAAGTTATAGCCCTGCTAGCTGAACTTCTTATTTGCCTACTAGTTGATGGGGTAGACTGAGCTGAATGTGACCTGTTTGGCATAGGAGTTGCACTAGATTTTTCATGAGCATTTTTCTCCTTGGGCCTCCCTACCCTCCCCCTAGAGTTGATACTACCAAACCCCTTTTCTGCTAGGAATTTATCCCACGTAGTCCTTTTCTTTTCAAGGTTGTAGACAATCAACATTTTAATTAAACCCCTATGATATAGGTTGTGCAGGGTGTTAGCGCTGTTTTTTATTCCTTTTAAAGTTGTCCTCTCCGTCATTTTTTCTTAGCCTCTAGCTCCTTATGATTCAATTATTTCACATCATTTTCTCCATTTTCTCCATTTATCTTCGGTCCTTTCCTCATTTTTCCAAAATACTAAAACATCCAGTGTTTCATTTCTTTAAAAATCCCTTTTTTCCATTTTTTTATAGTTAAAAAGCAGCTCCGCCCCACCACAACAAACCTTTAATATATATATATATATATATATATATATATATATATATATATATATATATATATATATGATTCATATATTACATATATGATATCATATATATTTTTTGCACTTAGTCATATTGAAACCCTTATATTTCATCGCAATTGATGTTTGCAGATCCAAAATTATTACATATCACAATTGTCGTCTCCTAAGAACCCTCTGAAATGTGATTTGTGGGATTACTAGGACCCATCATTTCCTTTTGGTCTGCTTCATAAACTTTCGATATATGTTATAATTTCTTTATAATATGATTCAGGTGGTTGTATCATATTCCATTGACTTAACGTAATTTTTGATTGTCTGCTTTTAAAAATCCTTTAAATGGGACCCATCACCTTTTCGCATCGCAAGATCACAACATTACTTACCTTTTCCATTCACCTTCGTCTTTCATTTTTTCCTATTGCGATATAAAGTGGGACCCTTTCCCTGCCACGGCACCTTTCATATCGCATATCGCAATTTCTATTGTCATCCATTCGTGTTACCTGCCCCATTTCCTCGATCCCCGATATGTGATAAGTGTCCCTGTCTTTGAAATGTGATATAACCTCTAGTCCCCGAAATGCGATAAAGTTTGATCATCAATATGCGATAAGTTTGACTCCCCTATTTTCTATATCGCAAATCAGAAAACACAAAGTCCATTTTCTCTTTCAAATTCTCTCTTCTCCCAATTGCAATATAAAGTTGGACCACCCCTCCCTTCCACATCATCACCCCCATCATAAATCGCATTTCCTCTAGCTTGTGCATTATGTTTAAACATTCCGACCTCGATCTGCGATTGCGATATATTTACAAAGGGTTTTCTCCTCCCACTCATGAAACTCTTCTATTTATTTTAATCAGCCTTTATATCTATCATGACAAACAAGAAACCAAAGGAAAGGAACAGCAACAAAGTTTCTCTGAAACAGATTTCTACCACTACTCTCAGCACTAGCACGTTTCCGCATGGCATCAAGCATCATTCAAGGAACAGCCACACAGCCACACGTCACTTTCACTGTTGTTTACACTTTTTGTGGAGTTGGTTTCACCAGAACATGAGTCTTCCCATAGACTTCCACATCATACAACCACTTTGAATTTTTAGCCTTGATTGTGTTTATTTTGATTATTTCATAGCAAGTTGTATTAAATTTTTAGGATAAGCCTCATATCCTGCATGATATCGTAATAAATTTTGGGAACAAGTTTACTCCTCTTGTGGGGATGATAGTTTTATATTTTTGTATATATTTGACAAACTGCTATGAGATAAGGGGGAGATGGTTGGTGGCACAGGGCCTACTACCCTGGTCCTGTTGTTGATCCTCATGTTATTCCTGAATTTTTTTATTGTTGAACACATAATATATTCCAGTTACACTCTTGAGGATTCACAAAATCATATGGTGTGTGTATTCTTCTCCCTTCTGTTTTTACATACTTTATCTGTCTTTCCAAGTTTATCATAAAAGTTCTTTCTTATATTTTTATAAGTCTTGTGAACCTCCAAGTCATCTGGATCTATTTTTTTAATTCTTGATTCCAATCTTTCTTGATTCAATATGAATTGAAGATTTTTCATAAGCATTCATTGAGGTGGAATTAAACCCTATGTTTTCGTTCCTAGAGACGGTCTTGAGTTGAAGGAGACCAGTGCCTAGGACATTTTAAGAATAGTAGGTCTTATTGGATTATCTTATGCTCTGGGGAGACCTCCATGGATATAACCTTTGTGAGATTTAATTTCTTGGTGGTTCTAGATAACAATGGGAGATGAGCAATGGTGTTAAATCTGATTGTATGATGGAGATAGCTCAGAATGGGCCTGAGGATTTTATGAAGCTCAATTGTTGTAAAAGGGCCAGGTATGAAAAAAGTGAGCATATCTTAGAGATAAAAGAGGGTGAGATCTTGGATGAATGGGGGAGGAGAGTCGGAATGAGGCAGGTTTACTAAGAGGTAAGAATCTGCCCTTCGTAGACTTAAAGAGGAACACGGTTGAGATAAGATTTATGAGGTAGAAATCCTGTGTCAAGCCTAATTAAGGTAACCAAGTGACTAACTTATGAGTACCATTTCCAAGTAAATTCATTTATTAACCACTAGCGACCAGCATTCCGAACACATGATAATTGAAGAAACATACAGAAAAACTAAATAAGAAGATTAAACAAATACAAAGAATAAGCATACATACTACTCAAAAGCCCAGTTGGAATCCATTTGAAACAAATCATTATTATATTATCTTCTCAAAATAGCTCTTCCAGATATGCATTAAGAGCTTATCCCAAACATTAAAAAATATGCTATACAAAATTTAAACTCAGGACTTCCATAGAAATCACAACCTTTCTTTCTTCACTGAGTTCGCTCTTTATAGTTTTTACATTGGAGCTCATTAGCCATATATTTTCTAGAACAGATATTCTTTCTTGATCATTACCGTTTCCTATCCAAATAAAAAATTATATGATATAACTGCATCATATCAAAGGCACTACTCTTCCGACACTAATTACAATAGAAACATAACATTTAAACAGTACTTAGTGTGAAATCGATATTTCACCCGATTTTACAACACAACTGGAAATGAAACTAAAAATATAAATAAAATTTTGCATGGGCCTGATCATGCTATCTTTAATGGGTACGACGAGGAGTGGTAGAGCCCCCCGAGTTGCGTGGTCGAGCTAAAGAAGTAGAAGAGCCAGACTCGCGAGGCGACTGAGATGGTAGCTGCTGAGAGATGGAAGGAGATGGAGGATGTGCATATTCATAGCACCTTTTCCAGATGACGTCTGCAGGTAGAGGTGTTGAACTGAAGAACTCGAACAGAGATTGAAGCTGAGTAAGCTCAAAGTAATCAAGGTGGGCAGCAAAAAATCTCTTGACCTAGGCAAGGAGAAATAATTCCATGTGTAATGTTGCCACCAAGGTATCTGCCTTCAGGCGGGAGGTCTTCTCCAATATTAAATCTGCCTTTGCACTTGATTTCAGACATCTTCTAATCATAAGTGGTTAAGGGAATAAATTCCCCTAATTGATCCCAACATGGGGGGAGACTAGCCTCCACTAACTTACGCCATTCTCTTTCAAACATCTCCACTCCCTTTGTCATGATTGCTAAATATCCCAGTTCTTTTACACATGCATCTTATTTCTAGATCATCTTAGTAACCTCCATGATGGTTCTGAAACAGTCGACCACTCCACGGATGCTCAGCTCTTTATATGGGAGTTCATTGATATACTTGATGTATCTCTTTGTTGCTGCTACATCTTCGTCTCCTTCCCTACGACTTGCCTCCAGGTGTACCTTATAGTCTCAAATGGCTTTCTTCTTATCATTGGAAAGCGTGATGAGCTCCCAATGCTCTTTCACCTCTGTTATGATCTCTATCCAGACTATTTGCATGTCTTCCACTAACAACATATTTCCTTTAATCTGTGCCTTCAAATCCTTGATCGACTTCTCATGTCCCTAGGCCTCCTTGTGAAGGGTCTCTACCTCTTTCTGGAGGGATCATATTATCTTTTGGTTCTCTGAGTAGACCACCTTGGCTTCTTCCAGGAGTCGCTGACTGGTACGTGTCTCATCCTCGGACATCTTCAGGTCCTCCAAAACCTTGGCTAACTTCTTTGGAGCACTTTGAGGATCTTCCAGTACTTGCACTAAACACATATGATTTTCCTGAGCCAGCTGCAGCTCAGACAACTTCTCCCTTAATCTCGTGTTCTCTTCCTCCTTCTGAGCAAGCACCTCCTCTTTCTGAGCAAGAGCCTTAATAAGGGCGTCTTTTTACTTCTCGAATTTGGCTAACTCCTCTGTTTGGATGTGTTCTGAGCTAGGGATGTTCAGTTTGCACCGTAGCTCCTGTACCTACAACTTAGTTTTTCTTAGAAGTGTATGTACTGCTGAGTTGGGATCGACTCCCTTACCTCTTATCATATTTTTTTATTCCTCCAACTCTGTAGCAAGAGCTTTAACACTTTCTATTTCTATTTTCTGAGTGATCTTCATCTGAGCCAATCTCCTTTCTACTTTCTCCAGGGCGATGGCATGCTTTAGCACCTCTGTTTGCAGCATGCACCCAATGATTTGTGCAAATTTAACTTATCGGGCGAGGGAATGGAAGCCAAGTTTAAAATTATTTCCAAGACATTGTACTTGGATCCCGGGGGTAGGGGATGAGAGGATGAATGTTGGATAGCAAATATAAGCTAGTCTTTCTCCACATCCAAGGCTAAAGTGAGCCTGGTATGATGCTTGTCCATGAACTGAGACAAATTGGCTCTCAGTTTCTCTCTTGCGGATTGATTCTTGACCTCAATATGCTCTCTTGTTTCTTCTTTATCCAACATGATAGCTTATGAAAGCTCTGAAGGTGCCGAAGAAGAAGCAGAATCATATGAGATATGAAAACCTGATCTATCTTTGTCATGACTTGTAAGCAGTGAGGCTTCATCATCATGAATCTCAGTGTTCTGTTCCCCCAGACCTTCAGTTCTTTGTCTCTTACTGAGGCGGTCTTACTCCTCCTCCTCCATGAACCCCTGGTCAGTTTGGGGGATTTCCTATTCTGGAACCTCCACGTCACCATGTGCATTGTCTCCTTTTCCTTCGGCAGCTGGGGATTTGGCCTCCATCTCTGTATCCAAATTCCATTAATCACAGTTAGCTTTCCATTCAATTAGAGGCCTAGGTTCATGCTCATACGTTGAGGACTTAATATTCTTCTTTCGGTGTGTAATAAACCCTTTAGGATCATAGTGCCACGTATCTCCCCATGGGAAATTCATCTTCTGCAACATTCCTTCTATAGAGGGTAGTGTGTGCCTTGAATTAATAGTGAAAGGGCCTACAACATTTGGGAGCCTAAAGATATATCCCTTCTTCGCAGGCACGAAGTGGGCTTGGTCGGCACGTAAGACTTGGCAGATGAACTCAAGGGCGAAAATCCTCATGGAAAAGAACACCGACGAGTAGCAAGGTGGCACTTTGGCACCATAGACCATGATCTTGATATCATATTCAAACAAATATCAATCCTCGATACAATCTCTTTCACTGAACTGGAGCCACTCCTTTTTCTCATGAAAAATTTTGGGCAGGGGACTATCATGTATAAGTGCATAATCCCTAGACATGAAATCCATGATAAATTTTGTATACCCCTTCCCTTCTGGGTGCTAGCGAACTGCCTGAGTCCATTCAAAAATGGATTTGGGTTCATCGTTTCTCATGGAGAACCTGTCCAGGCCTAAACCCTCAAAATTATCTACATGCGTAAACATGAATAGGTAGAACACCAGGGAGAAATATCTAAAGGAACAAAAGGATGAAATATATTGAAACTGGGATTTGATATCTGAGGCCAGGAAGGTGGGGATATCTAGTAAAATCTTGGGTTGCATCATGAGCCTTAGAAACCCTAGACCATATTTTGTTACCCTATCAGAATTTTCTAACCCCAACATTCCCAAGATGACCGCTAGGATAGGATGTATGGTGTCACGAAATAGGGACAGAAGAATAGTCTCTATACATGGGAGAGAAGATAGGTGCGAATCAGTAATTAATTCGAGGAAACTGCTCTGCTTCTCCAAGGGTAAGTTTGCAAAGTGACAGGAGAGGGTGACATCAGTGAATTCAACGTAGTCTTGAGTGGAGGGGTAGCATAGGTCCTTTCTGATGAGCTGAGGAGTAATATCGAGAATCTTGACCCCCCGAGCGAAGAGGAAAATATCCTTCCAATCAATGTAGGCGTTGGCAAGCATGGCGGAAAACTCATGGAAAGGATGGACCATTAGATAAATTTGATGATAGAGACCTGAGTCAATGACTCTGAACACATCTTCCCCCCGTCACTTGAAATCTAGGAGTTCAGCCTTAGCATGGGCCGCATTGAAGGGGTATACTGGGTCGCAGAGCTGGGAGTGGGAATCCATAAGTGGTTCGGGGCCGGGAGTAGTCCTGACTTCGCAGGCTTGTGGGGTTTCAGGGGCGGAGAATTTCATTTTTTCCATATCAATTTGAATAAAAATTAAAGGGAAATAATGAAAAGGACTCAAGAAAATACCTAAGGCAACAGTGAAAGTGACACGAGGGTAGAAAGCAGCCAGTACTGTGAATTTACTAGGACACCCAACTAAGTAAAACATCGGTAAGTGATAACCAATTTGAACGGTCAGGAGTAAAAATCAGAGCAAAAACAAGTTTTTACTAAGAAGTGGAGCGATGAGACAACTGTAGGACTGACATCATGAGGGCACCAGCAAAGGAGCATGAGGCACATGGTGGTTGGCCGACAGTGGCTGGGTAGGTGAGGGGCCACATGCCTAATACGGAGGTACCAGCTTTCATACCTTGGGAGAAATTATCCTACCTTAAACGTACATCCTTTAGTTGTGCATGAGTGGAGCCCGCCAGTTTTCGTTGGGTCAAAAGTTGAGGACCAACCCTCGCCTTTCTCCCTCGGAGCTCCTCTGATTGACCCAAGGAGAAGCTGACGTCATCCCCTTTGGCAGGTCGGTCTAATCACCCTCTACTCTCCTGAACGCCATCGAAATGTTTGTAGCATGTATCCTTGGTGGGTGGCATCGCTGCTGCCGCGGGGTGCGTTGTGTATTTGGTGGAGGTGAGATCATGGTGGTTTGTTTGCATGAGGAACAACCAAAGGAGCTGTGGCATTTTTTCATTTAATTATCTCTCCATGTTGTAATATTCCTTCATGAAAGTCACAAGCCAACATTGGCTCCATTGGGGATGACGCGCTCGCTCGAGTGTGTCGAGAACTCGTAGAAAATCTGCTTGTGCCATTTTTAGGTATGTCCAGGACCATTATCAAAACAATTTCAAATAATCTTGATTTAAAACAAAATGAGAATGCATGCGAAAATAAAATATGTCATACATACAATTTGAAGGATATGTACAATGGGCCTTCACAGCCCATATCAGTGCTGGAAATAGGGCTTGAGAAACTACCCATTTACAGGCATCTCAATTACATCTCCTTCAAATTTTTCCAATGCAAAGGTATTATTTCCTTTGACTTCTACCACCCTGAATGGTCTGAACCAAAGCAGGTCGAACTTCCCATGTTTACCTTTGTTCGACCGCCTGACATCCCATCGCAATACCAAGTACCCTACCTATATATCCTTGTCTTTTTCTCGTTGGTTGAATAGACCCTTCATCTTTTGTTGGTATTCTGTTAACCTAAGATTTACCTGCTCCCAGGCTTCATTCAGTTCCACCAACTGATTCATTCTCCTAATGAGGTCATTTGGTTCTTCCTCACTTTCTTGTAAAAATCGAGCCACCGGTAATGCGAGTTGTATGGGGAAGGCTGTTGCTCTGCCATACACCAGCTCATAAGGGTACTTTCTAGTGGATCTCTTAGTGGTGATGTGATTCGCCCAAAGAGAAAACTTGAGTTGGGAGTCCAAGTTCTTTTAGTTCTACTTGATGGTATTTTTTATAATTTTCACCAATGTCTTGTTAGATGACTCTGCCAACTTGTTCCCCTATGGGTAATATGTGGTGGAGTGTCCCATAATGATGTTATAATGCTGAAAAAAGTTTACGAACTTAGATGACTTAAAAACTTGGGTGTTATCGGTGATTATTTTAGCAGGGCATCCAAACCTAGGTATTATGTTCTCCTCCATGAATTTTATCACTACCACATCTGTGGCATGTCTTGTAGTCACGGCCTCAACCCACTTGGTGAAATAATCTGTGGTGGTGAGGATCCATCGATTTTGGTTACTATAAGCCAATTGAATCTATCCAATTAAGTCGATTCCCCATTTCATGAACGACTCTTTGACATGTATTGGGATAAATGGGAGTGGTGCAAACCTTTGATTCTTGGCGAACGTCTGACACTTCACACAGGCTCAAACACGAGCATGCACTTCACCAAACATCTTAGGCCAAAAGAAACCTGCTCTTAGGATATTGTGAGCAGTGGATTGCCAACTGTAATTCCTGCCACATATACCTTCGTGGAACTCAATGATCACTTCGTCAAATTCTTGCTTTGTTAAACATAATAAAAAAATCCCAGTCAGGTCCTTCCAATACAGTCACCCATTTGTGACGGTATACTTTTGAGACCTTAACCTCAAGGTACAATACATGGCCCTGTCATAGTTAGAAGGACACCTTAGGGTTAAAAGGTATTCCACTATATCTTTATACCATAAAGATAGAAGGTACTTTACATGTGTCTTTTTCATGGAAGGTTATATTCCCCGTTGTGCTCATGTGTCCTCTGACGCTTCTCCTCCTCCCATAGATAGATTTATCCCCAGGGCTTGATAGTTGGTTTTGGACATAATTTTTGCCAAAACCTAGCCTTTAATGATTTTATTAGGCTTTATCTCCATTTCATACTCATGAATCTTAGCTATCCACTTTCCCCTCTTCCCTTCACTGTCGTGCTGTGTAATATTCCCAAATGGGAAAAGCAGGAATATAGTGCATAAGTATGGAGATAGCAATGTAAAACATCACATCAAGATATGAGACCAATACATAGCTATTTCATTAATCATAACAGTAGAAAACAAGCGCAATAAAATGAGACATAAACCATACAACATGAATCAACCTGCCTCCAATAGATAAATCCCCTCAAGAATGAGGTGTTGCTACTATAAAAAAATGTCGAAAGACTGCTACAGTGCAGTCATAAGAGAATTGCTACATCATATGAATATACAAAAGATGAAATGGCTGATATATGCCTCAAAAGATAATGTACATGATGATCAAGGCTCTATACAACCTCCAAAAAGAAACCCAAGAGGGTTTTCAGAAATACATTAATATATAAGAAATGAATCAAAGCCCTAGGGCTGAAGATTCATGCAACAATACAGCTAGAAAGATGTGGCTGATCTGATGTAGAAAATAATATAGCCTCCTCCAATAGACTCTCCAGATGAAAGGTTGATCCCTTCACTGGAAAACCTTCTCCCTAAATGGTGTACTGAAACCACCCCTACAACTCCTCCCTAAAATAACGCAGTCCAAGACTAAAACTGTGTTTTAGGGGAAAATGATAGTGTGGCCTGGTGCCAAATGCTATAAAAAGGCTCAAGGGCCTTCCTTAATAGCCCCCCAATGGAAGGAAACCTTCCCCCACTGAAATCTAGATAAGAAATCACCCAAATGTATTCTTCAATGTTGCAACCTGCAACACAAAACAACCCTCTACAGAAACTGTGTTGTAGATGAAATATGGAGCTTGGCCTAATTCTAGAATGTGGAAATGTAGTTGAATCACTTCTCCTAAGTAGGCAATCGAATTCCCTCAAGGATGAAGGTGGGATTCCCGGTCGGGAACACCCTGTGCTAAATAGCACTATATTCTTAGTTAAACAGTTGAAGAGAGCAAACAAGTCTTAATAGACCATATCAAAATAATAATCTACAACATATCCTCTATGGCTGCCATCCCCTTCCTTATATAAGTGGTGAGCTTCCTCACCCTTTGCCCCACTCATTAAATCCACTACTTCCATGCATGGATTCTCCCTCCAAAACTGCATTGTCCCACAATGAATGCCACCCCTCCCTGACATCGTTGTTGATTTGGTAAAATTTGACCCAGTCTACATGCTCCAGCCCCTTTTCACACATAAGGGTGCTTTATCAAGCCAGTAAAGTGATATCCATTCACATTAGCAGTGATTTTATTCCTACTAAGGAGATTTATGGGTCTCCATACCCTCTTATTCATCAAATTGAGAAGCAAAAGAAAACTTTTAATACTCCAACTATCTCATGGCTAATTGGGAATATTACAGTCCTCCCCTCCCAAATTTTTTTTGTCCTCAAGCAACTATAAAGGTGAGTGTTGCAACTCTTCTCCTCCTTCCTTGGTGACATCTCCATGTGATAATCTCTCATCATATACCAAGTGTCTCCCAATCAATCCCCCCATGAAATGCTCCTCCCAAGTACTCATGAGATGAAAATGACTCGTCCCACAAGGAATCAAAATACCCAATGAATAAATCATGGTTTGCCCAATTTTCTCCCTAAAAAATGAAGCATAAGAAACATGGAAAATCTCTCTCCCAAAGGGCATACTCAATCCTCCCATCCTTCCTCCATTCATTCCCATAATAAGAATAAAAACATTATCAATGTATGGGATCAAAACCAAGGACATATAAGCTACCATATGGGATCAAAACCAAGGATCATAGTCCCACATGTGGAACTAGTGTAGTATATCTCCTGACTGCCTCAGATAATGATATGGTAAGTGGTTTCCCCACCACTTACTTGTTTCGATAGTCTTCACAAAAATTTTGAGAAGGTGAATAATGTTTGGTGCCTTTGGTGCACACCCGGAATGATATGTCATCTCCCTATATCCTCCTAGGGAGTGGCCATGCTCAACACCATTTATGGCCAAAAGTTGACCATGAAGTTTATAAGGAATAATTCTCCCACTTGTAGCAATATCTTGCACATGTATCGTTAAGTAATGCACATATTCATTATATAAATCATTATGCATACAAACATGATCCTTACCATATGCTTTTTTCACACAAATGGAGTGGTCCATAGAGAGATCTCCTCTCATTCCCATAGAGGAAAGAGGTGGTTGTGATAACTCCATCAAAGAGTTATGTATCTCCTCCATCTCCACAATATCCATGCATCTCCTCAAATGTTGATATATCTCCTCTTCAAAGCCTTCCCAAGTAAACCCCTCCATGATAGTATGGTATGATCTCATGGAATAAGTGTGGCTGAAGAGAAAATCCTCATGTGTTGTTTGTAGTAACTTCTCCTTGAGCTTGGATGCTCTAGATAAGAAGATCCTACCATGATATTAGATGACCTAATATCTCACTGAATACCCATCCTCTAATAGTTGGTCATCAAGTATCATGCATGTAAAAATATCCTTGGAATAATCCACCAACAGCTGGGATTTCCAATAAGGATCTATCCTCCAAAGTGACACCATTGATGATCTATCATATAAATAATTTTTCATGTGGATGCCCTCCTATTTTACATCTCCCATGCCAAATTTACATACGGGATGCTACTATCCCCTCTCTGTTTCTCCTCTTGTAGCTGCTCATGCTCAAGTAAAGGTTGAAGCTTTTGGAGGTTAGTCTTCCATGGGAAGCTATCACCTATCCAAAACTTCCTGAGTTTGGCCAAGGTATGCATGAGTGGCCACCATCCTCTACCATGTGTGTAAGATTTCTCCCTAAGAGAGAACATCTTCTAAGCCTCCAAATTCAAGGAATAGTCTCCTTGCACCATGATGGTGCCATCCTCCAACCCTGTAGCATCCTCTCTCAGCGCAAGATGTGGTGTGAGAGTGGGTAATGATGATAGTGGGAGAATGTCTCCCTCCTCTTTGATTCTACCCAAGACTCTCTGCGTTGTAACATGACCTCCCAATGTTCCCACTCCTCCTATATCTATGAGTGGTGCAACATGTTGTGAGACATTTCTCACCAACTCCTGATCAAGTGGCCTCCCAGGTGGTTTTCCACAAAACAGTAATGTCTCATGGGCCAAAGTCATGTGCATAATAGATCAAACTTCTAGGTCCTTTCTTCCACTAGTAAAATCCATCTTTGTTCTTTGTGTGGAAGTTATTTTTTATGGATATGTGTGCATGCCCCTAATCATCTTATTTTTCCAATTTTTCTATCCACCCATTCCATCTACAAACTCTCCCAATCTGTGGTGACCTTCCCCAAAGTAATCAACCATTACACACCGAATATCACATTGATGTCAGATATGTCAACCACAAAGAAGTGATCAATCAATGTATATGTCCCCATGGTGACAGATAAATATGGAACATAATGCATGCACTGCATAGTTCTATATATTGGGACCAAGATAGAAAATCCCTGAAAATCATCAATGGGTTTTTCCCTGCTTTGCACTAGTTGGGCATCAATAAAGTTGTGGGTAGCCCCACTGTCAATCAAAACTAAAACCCTCTTATCCAAAATGGAACCTTGAACCCTCAAGGTCAAGTGCTTGGGTACTCCTCTAAATGATGCAAGGGCCCCTCCAAATGGAGCAAATGCTCCATTCCCACCTCCTGGTGGTGGTGGATCATCTCCTGCTATTATAGCGTTGTGACCTCCTTCTGGTTCTTCTTCTCCATCCTTCTCATCATCTTAAAAATACCTATATATAGTGTTCCTTTCCTGTTGCACATCTATGTCCAAGTGCCCATGATTCTTGGCATGTGAAGCAAAGCTTCCTTCTCCTCAAATCTCTTCGGACATCATCACTAAGAGGTACTTTATTTTGGCTCTCTTTTGAAAAAGGAGCCTTCTCATCTTTTCCCTTTGATGGAAAAGTGGGCTTTTGTTGAAATTTAGTATTTGCTTTTGGAAAGGCATCTTGTAGATCTCTAGCCCTTCCAATGGCATCTTGAAGGGTAGTGATCTTGGTAGATTTAACCAACCCATGAAGAGGTTCATCTAGCCCATCAATAAAAATATAAACCCTTCTTCTTGCAGATAAATCAAGAACCATAACAGAAAGTTTTAGAAATTCAGAAATGTAAGTTTCTGGATTACCTGATTTTTTGAGCTTAGCTAGCCCCATGAAAGGTGCCTTTGGATCCCTTTGATCAAACCTCTCCACCAACCTCCTTGTAAAATTAGAATATACAGTCATATTGACATGACCCAATGTAGAAATACCATGAAACCACCAATCATGTGCTTCACCCTCAAGGTACAGCGCTACTATTTTCATGGCCTCCATCTTCGGTACTTGATTCAACTAGAAGTAGATGCCTAGCTTCTCTACCCATGATTTGGTAGTGAATTTTGATGAACCATCAAAGTTGGGTAAGAAAATCCTGCCCATATTCCAGTGTAGATCATGATTCTATATGAATCCTCCACATCTATTGTGATGTCGGGGTCTCCTATTGTCCTTGATCTGAAAAAAAATTTGAAAACTCAAATGATCCTTGAATCTGTGAGATTGAGACTCATACTCCATGAAATATTCTTCAAGAGTTTCTTTTTCTTGAAACCCTCCATTTCTCGTTGCTAAGAATGTAGGCATTGTAGAACATTGGGAAACCTGTTACTTCACTGGTTGATCACTCAAGTGTTGGGAAATGTCGAAGCCTTCACCATATAGAAACCCTTTAGGGGATTCTTTGTGTCTATCCATTCTCATCTACTTTTTTTCTCTTGCAATATCTTGCATAGTTTGAAGAAGAAGATTAAGGAAATCATTTTCATCCTATTCTCCTAATAAAGGGGTTTTACCCTTGTCTTCTTTATCATCTGTATATTCATACTTCCAGTTTCTTCTGAGATACCTCCTCTCTATATCTGTGAGAGGATCTCCTTCTTCTGATGACATATTGGATTAAGATGCACAGGCTGAGCCAAGATTATGCTCTGATACCACTGTAATATTCCAAAATGGGAACATTAGGAATATAGTGCATAAATATGGAGATAGCAGTGTAAAAAATCCAAAAATATTCCCAATTTTTGCAGCTAATGGGAATATTACATTTTATTTTCAGTTTGCTTAACTCATGAATAAAAGTGTAAAGGAGGAACTCTAAAACTCCTAATCAGAAAAATAAATCAATTCCCAATGTGAACATGGAAAAATATATGCCATTTCAATAAAATACACATAGGTGTGAAGAGGAAATAAGAATATTGACTGGGTCAACAGGACCAAATCTCAACAGTGTCTAGATGCATTGAACCTCCTTATTGATCAGCGCAGTTTTAGATATAGACCCTTCATGTGAAAAGGGTTAACTCATTAGAGGTGGTTTAGGGTTTTATAAGCCTTAATGTTATAAAATGAAGAGGAATGCCACAAGGAAAGGGGGTTGAAGATAATTTGATTTTGAGATTTCTTAAGAAATTCAAACTCTCTTGGTTGTTTAGCTAGAGAGAGAGGAATTTCCTGTTTAGGGATTCATCCTCCTTCATTGAGGAGCTCTTGAAGGAGTATGTTCTAAAATGCCTCACATACAGGCTTGAGGCCAAGCTTCCTCCTCCAGCTACAGCATTTTCTTTTGGGCAGGAATTTTTGTGTTGCAGGGTGTTGCAGTGAGGGGTTTTCAACACCTCTTCCAGATCTAGTTTTGCAGAAAAGGGAGAATTCCTTTATCTAGAAGATTAGTGAGGAAGCATTGAGCTTAAATTCCAGATCTTGGCATCAGGCCAAAGGACCTTCCAACATCATCTATGAAGTTCATTCCAAGAACTGCGTCCTTTTCCAGTGCATTGCTGCAGCAAGGTTTCTACCCTAGTTTGGTGCCAATTTCCTTGAGGAAGGGCCATCTCTTCTTCCAGAAAGTCTGTATTTCAGCCCTCTTCTGTAATTTTTTATATTTCAGCTCATATACTCATATTTTCAATGATTCTATGTTTTCCAGATCTATATTTAGCTCTGATACTTGTATTTGTTCTTTCATGAAATCCCCTTGCCGAGTGATCTATTTAATGTATAAAAGGAGCTGCATCTCTATTTTTCTTCATAATCTGTTATAATAAACTTTATATCTGATTTTTTAGACATATTTTGTCTAATATCTTCAGAAATTACGCAATTTATGCTTAAGCCATCTTCGGCATACTCCAAGTCATGGGAAATCGGCAATTTTAAGCTTATCTGGGAATGGAGGAACTGTTTAACATAGATAGAATGATTTTTTTGAGCTGAAATGTTTCATGGAAGTTCCATATAGCCTAATATAACATATCCCAGATAATTTTCCCTTATTGTTACGCAGATTTCTGAATACATCCAATTTGGGCCATAAATCCTCACTTTTCCCCACTATTGGATGAAGGGATTGAACATATTTCTTGATGTTGTGTTTCTAATTGATGTATGAGTTTATATCAGCATATTTTATGTATTTAAAACTCTCTTCACTTTCATCAGGTTGTTTTCCCTTTGCTGTAGCCCCTTATTGGGCATTTTCTTGAAGACAACTAGGTGTGGGAGATTTGTTTAACCCACCTAGTCTTATTCGTTTAAGATCAGATATTGGATTTACATTGTATATTATCTGATATAAAGGATCCAAGAGTTATTTTCCTATTCCAAATCATATTTTTCTAAAAACTAATTTTTCAGTGTACGATTCATGAGTTATTCCCAATCTAGAACATTACAGTGGTATCAGAGCATGATCTCTGGCACAGCCTGTGAGATCAAGCTATCATAGGATAAAATAGGAGAATCAGAGATCAAAATGATGGATAGGATGAGATTACTCTCATCATTTTTCAAATCTAAAGAAGGCCTCTCCCAAGAGGTAAATCAGAAGAGAGAAAAAGGATGCACCAAGACTCCTAGAGGGTTTCGAGAAGAAGTAAGTTGCAGTGAGATCTGCATGAGGATTCAAGAAGAAGAAGGAAGCCCTAGCACTTCCTATCAGAAAAGTAGAAGACTGGAGAGTCCTATATCTCCTCATAGATCTACTAAGCCCACTTTCTTTGAAGAAGGTGAGAGGTATAGAAATGAAGAAGAGATCTCATGGCTTATTTTCCAAACATTGAAGGGTATTGAAGAAGATCTCAAAGAGTTTGAGGAGAAGAGGAAAAATATGAGCTACAAAGAGACATCTCCCAAGGAAACAAAGGAGAATGTTAATCTTGTCACTTTGGGCAAGAGATCTCCATTTTCACCATCTGTTGCTAAGGTGCTTGCATCTAGAGAAGAGGCACTTGCATCTTTGCAAGGTAGTCTTGAGCTCTTAACTTATAGAGTCCCATGCATGAATCAGGAGATGCATGAGGAGGATAAGGAGGATACCAGCACTGGTATGCTTGAAGAAAGGAGACCATCATTCTTGCCAGCAGTTGGAGGCATCATTGATCCAGATGGAGGAACTCTTGTGTTCTGTCAAGAGGTTCCCACATATCAGTTGATCCAAGGTATGCATGAAATTTCAACACATATTGTTTCAAGATTAATGCATAGCCAAGGATTAAATCAAAATTCTGATTTGAATCAAAGATCTGTCACAGCGCAGAGGACCCTTGATCTAATCAAAGAAGAGATTGGAAACTATCCCTATGCATCATTGTTAAACTGCATTCAACCTCTTGAGTTGAGATGTACAGTTTCAAAAGGGGGGATTAGTATTATCCTATGTTCAATGGTTGATTGTGAGATCAGAAATGTGACTTTATTTGAGACAGTGCATGCATCGCTTTGCAAATCTACAGCGTTGTCACTTAGTGACTGTGACAAAGAGGCTTCAGCTCTCTTGGAGCATTCTAGAGGCATCTTCAACCTTGAAGCAGTGGAGAAGAAGAATATGAAGAGTAGACATCTTGAGATGAGAAGTATTTTCTCCCTTCTAGATGACACTCTCTTAATGAGCATGCTACAGCTCAAAGAGATACTTCTACTTACTATAGATTCAAAGCCTCACTAGTTTTGGAAGGCCATAGGTGGGAGAAAGGTCTCACTAAGAGATCTCAACAGAGATTCATTTCAATAGTTCATGAGATGCAAGGTTCTTCATTGGTTCAAAGGAGATGGTATCCTACAAAGGGAGGATGCCATGATTATGCAGCACATCACTCATCTTCCATATTGGAGTGAGTGGATGAGGATGATGAGAAAGAGATCACATTATCACTTGCAAACATATATGGACCAGCAATCTTGGTTACACTGGTTGCCCTTGGGAGACTCCTATCACTCTCCAAAGGCACCTATTTCTCTTATCTATGCCTTGAAGAATGGACATGAAATAAATAAGGAGGCATGGCAATGCTGGTTGCTTTGGGGTAAACATGATCACTACCCAAATACTCTCATTCTCTCATCTCATGCTTTATGCATCATTAATAGAGTATATGAAAAGGAAGCATGGTTGATGTGGTTGTTAAAAGGGGAGTTTGGACATCACATGTTAAATCTCATGTCCATGTATTCACCCATGTTTGAAATATGTCTCACTTATCCACATGTATTTCTGTTGGAGGGATGTTTCATGCATGAACTTTGGCTTGGGAGGAGGGATGACTCCCACATGATGTGCTATGAGGGAGATTTCTTGTACTATGTTGATAAGACATTTCACATTTCCATCATTGTGTTATTGCTCCATGATCCACATGTTGATAAGGCAAGAGGGCTGCAAAGGTCATTATTGTTATGGCTGCTTCTGGGTGAGTACGATTACTACCCAATAGCTCATCATTTTCTAAATCATGCCTTGGATTTCAATGTTATGTTGCACCAAGAGGAGGCATGTACAATTTTTACTCACTTGGGAGAGTATGGCCACCACATGACATCTCCTATGTCTATGTGTTTTGCATTGTGTAAAATTTGGCATATTGATCTCATGATGTGCATTGATGATGATACATTGTATTGGGCTGGTGTGACATATCATATGTCCATTAGTATGGTTTGGTTTCATGATGCACATGAGGAGGAAAGAAGGTAGCAAGACCTCTTGTTTCTTGGGTTTCTTTTAAATTAGTATGGTGACCAACCCATAGATCATAATTTCCTGATTCATGCCCTATGTATTAAAGATAAATTGCAGCAAAGAAGGGCATGTACATCATCTTTTGGAAATCTTGGCTTGCCCATATTACATGGAGGAGATGGAGGATGGTAGCAAAGGGCCTTGCTCCAGTGGTTATTATTAGGAGAATATGGTTTGACATATTTGTTTACCCATATTACTCCTTACCTTATTCTTTTGCCTAACGCTGGAATGATGGAGTTTGGATCCAATAAAGCCAACAGGGCTAACAAAAAGGGTATAAAAATGCTCAACCAAATCCATGAGACATGGAAAAGAGGAATGTTTTGCAAGATGAAGCTTTTCCTTTATGGAAGGAGCTCCTTATTTTTCTCATGTGTTTATGATGGTGTTGGACATCATGTAATTGTCATTTTTTACTTCATGATAGGAAGGGGACATCTAACCTTACAGTTGGAAGTCATCTCATGCATTTGTGGAAGACAAATTTGGAACCAAACATACATAACCTATTGCAGAAAATGGAGGAAGCCTTCCTTATGTGGATTCCATTTGGAGGGGAATAAATGGTTTGCAACTACAATAAGAGTTGCTTGAGGGCAAGAAAAAATTTTCTGGGGGAGACTGTAATATTCCCAATTTTTGCAGCTAATGGGAATATTGCATTTTATTTTCAGTTTGCTTAACTCATGAATAAAAGTGTAAAGGAGGAACTCTAAAACTCCTAATCAGAAAAATAAATCAATGCCCAATGTGAACATGGACAAATCTAGGCCATTTCAATCAAATACACTTAGGTGTGAAAAGGAATTAAGAAGATTGACTGGGTCAACAAGACCAAATCTCAACAGTGTCTAGATGCATTGAACCTCCTTATTGATCAGCGCAGTTTTATATGGAGACCCTTCATGTGAAAAGGGTTAACTCATTGGAGGTGTTTTAGGTTTTTCTAAGCCCTAATGTTATAAAATGAAGAGGAAGGCCACAAGGAAAGGGGGTTGAAGATAATTCAATTTTGAGATTGCTTAAGCAACTCAAACTCTCTTGGTTGTTTAGCTAGAGAGAGAGGAATTTCCTGATTAGGGATTCCTCCTCCTTCAGTGAGGAGATCTTGAAGGAGTATGTTCTGAAATTCCTCACATCCAGGGTTGAGGCCAAGCTTACTCCTCCAGCTACAACATTTTCTGTTAGGCAGGAATTGTTGTGTTGCAGGGTGTTGTAGTGAGGGGTTTTCAACACCTCTTCCAGATCTAGTTTTGCAGAAAATGGAGCATTCCTTTCTTTGGAATATTAGTGAGGAAGAATTGAGATTCAATTCTAGATCTTGGTATCAAGCCAAAGGACCTTCCAACATCATCTGCGTAATTAATTCTAGGAACTGCGCCCTTTTCCAGTGCATTGCTGCACCGGGGTTTCTACCCTAGTTTGGTGCAAATTTCCTTGAGGAAGGGCCATCCCTTCTTCCGGAAAGTCTGTATTTCAGCCCTATTTTGTAATTTTGTATATTTCAGAACATATAATCAGATTTTTAGTGATTTTTTGTTTTCCAGATCCATATTCTGCTGATCTGATACTTGTATTTGTTCTTTCATGAAATCCCCTTGCCGAGTGATCTATTTGATGTATAAAAGGAGCTGGATCTCCATTTTTCTTCATACTCTATTATAATAAACTTCAGATATAATTTTTTAGACATATTTTATCTAATATATTCAGAATTTATGCAATGTATGCTTCAGCCATCTTCTGCATACTCCAAGTCATGGGAAATTAGCAATTTTAAGCTTATCTGGGATGGAGGAACTGTTTAACATAGCTATAATGCTTTGTTTGAGCTGAAATTTTGCATGGAAGTTCCATATAGCCTAAGATAACATATCCCAGAGCCGTTTCCCTTATTTTTACGCATATTTATGAATACATCCATTTTTGGCCATAAATCCTCACTTTTCCCCACTATTGGATGAATGGATTGAACATAATTCTTCCTACTGTGTTTATAATTGATGTATGAGTGTATATCAGAATATTTTATGTATTGAAAACTCTTTTCACTTTCAGCAGGCCGTTTTCCCTTTGTTGCAGCCCCTCATTGGGCATTTTCTTGAAGACAACTAGGAGTGGGAGATCTGTTTAACCCACCTAGTCTTATTTGTTTCAGCTCAGATCTTGGATTTAGATTGTGTATTGTCTGATATAAAGGATCCAAGAGTTATTTTCCTATTCCAAAGCATATTTTTCTGAAAATTCATTTTTCAGTGTATGATTCATGATGATGCAGAGGCATTAGACCCAAGACACTTTTGTACATAAATAAATGTAAAGGAGGGCCTCATGTTTTATTTTCCCATGTAAATATTCATAATTGAGTAATTTAGTTAATTAGAGGGAAAATATTGTAACTGCCCGAATGTTTGATGGGCACCTGAAGAGATAGCCAGAAGTTAGGCTAGCTTAGGAGTCCAAGAGTCATCAAGGAAATGAATCGATTGATTTAAAATATGTATAAAAATAAACCCCTATGACAAAGTCTGGGGGCTGCACAGGGCTGCACAGACCTGCACATAGACCTGCCTGTACCTGCAGAGAGCTGCATAGGGGAAGAAGGCCATCAGATTGAAGATCTGGGCGCTAGAAGGTTGTAAGTTAATCCACTGTGTAAATAAGAAATGTTCCAGTCTTGTATGCGCATTTTTTGAGTTAAATCATGTGTGAATGTATATATGCTTCTTGATGAAAGATAATGGACTCTGTGTGATCGCTCAATTCCCGAATTCTGGTAGTTGTATGCTTTTGTGTAAGTATGGAAGGAGTAATGGTGCCGAGGTATTGATTGGGTTATGAGTCTCGGTGTTAACCATATGATAGAAACCGTGTTTAACACCATGACGATGAACTGTGTGTCCTTGGGCAGTGGCATGGAATCGTTAAGATCGTAATCGAGTGTAAGTGGATTTCGGAGGTAATATAAAGCCCTGTGACAGGCTATGGACAACTAAGTCGATGAGTTCCCTGTGGTGTATGGGTGAAGCGATCGTAGGAAGGACAGAGGTGTAATATAATAAAAAGAAAGATAGATGGAACCCGGAGTAAGGAGAATGGAACCGCAAACTATAAACTGTGAACAGTAACGGTGGTTCTGGTATTCATCGCACCACTCTTATACGGGAGGCAGTGTTGGAGAATTCGTAGCGATTCCATAGAGTGCCTGACGCGTGTCCCCGAGCGAAATAACAAAACCGCCATTTAAAACGCGCCATCGCACATTATACTTCGTACCAAGACGTCAAGCGATATGTGTACGAGCCGTTGATTTGGGAAAGGGCCATCGGATGGTGATTGCGCGTTGGACTTGCGTGGAGTTTAACCAAGGTGTGCAGACGTTAGATGAGGTACGGTGGACGCGTTTGATTGGTTGTTGATATATGTACGTATGGGCCTGTCAGTTGTAATGACATGTGTTTAATTATACGAAGTGTTAGCCCCCCATAAAATTTTTGACAAGCAAATGGTGCGCTAAAATGTTTCTGAGCCTTCAAGGAATGCATTTCCCCTGAAAAAACATCATCCTTGAAGCCTCTTTGTGCCTTTTTCCCTTTGTCAAAAGCCCCCTCTGCTGATTCCCATTATAAAGCCTCTCTGCTTGTGAAGAAATTCCCAAAGGCCTCCTTTTCCCTCCTTCTTCTCTACCCCTAAGCCTTTGTTGTCATCCTCCTGCCTCCCCTTCGATTTCCCTTCTTACCTTTTAAACTTCCCCGACCATACCCCTTAGAACCTTGTAATAAACCAATGTTAACGTTTATTATAAGCCCTCACCGTATAACCACTTCCCCTTTCGTCCCCGCCATACATTATAATATAAACCTTATTATAAGGTCTTATATTTATAACCTGCCGCTTTCCATCGTAGATCACACCCATCGCAGATCGCACTCGTCACATGATCGCAGTTTCACTTGTCCGCTCAACCGATCGCGTTGCAAATCCTCCATCACACTCCCCGCCGTGCCGTAGCCCAAACCACCTGGTTTATTCCGCACCGCCCTCGCGCACTTGGTGGTTTTTTCCCCAGCAGCCAGCGATTCCACTCACCTTTCGCCGCGTGTCCTCCTGTACGTTTCCAAAACCACCATTCTCACTTGTTAACGTCATCCCCCACGCGTTATTTTTCAACCACGGATGCCGAGAGAAATCGCTCTCAACCATCAGATCTTGAGTGCCTCATCCGACGTTTATCGCTCGTCCAAGATGCACGAAGTTTAATATAATTGCGCCCGCGATAACCCATGTTATGGCCCGCCTTTCGTCTTCCTCAACTGTTGATCTCCACCGCGATCGACGATCCAGTTTTGTTCCTCTGCCGTTGACTGTTCCACTGTCTCCCGCTCCACCACGTCATCTCCACGTGTACCCTCCGTACAATCTTCCCGTCCATCCCTATTCGTTTGTCCAAAAGGGCCATTTTCGATGTTTTTCGTTAAATTTCCATTTTCTCCACCTGTGACTACATTCCACCACCTTTCTCCACGCCATGAATGTTTCCACCGTGTTCCTACACATTTCCACTGTCGGTCCATCTGCATGGTTGTTCCCATCAGCTCCATCATGTCCGCCACCCCCATGTATTTTTTCTCAACCAGTTTCCCTATTTTGCAGGATTTTCAAGAGGCCATGGCCGCCGTGATGCACGTCTCTGCTACAAGGACAGAGAAATCAAAGAATATCATTGACAGGGGCAAAATTGATGAAAAATGACCCGGGAAGGTAAAGACTAGACGTTCATTAAATAAGACAAGGTTGAAACTCTGTAGGAAACCTTCCAGCACCATTAAAAGCCCAAGCTAACCTGTCAGAAGCATAGATGGAGTGGCAGAGTGTTCCAGTACAAAGAAAAAGAGATTAAGGTGCACTAATGAAAATCTTAAGCCTTAAACCAACAGTTTAGGAGGAAAAGGTACAAAGTTGAAGACCCTTTGGATCGTGCAGATGGTCCAATGCACAGAGATATAATGTTATTAGGGTTTTCATAGCAGCATAGCATTCTTCCATGAAAGGAAAGAGTACACATTATTGTTCCAGTCTACAATGTGCCCAGAGGTAGATTTACGCCCTTTCAGCAGTCCTACACCATCAAAATCATTTGTTACATGGTATGGTCGACCCTAGCATCATTTATTTCACCATTTTTGTCCAGTCACAGAGAATGGCAGTAGTTATGCAGCCAGAGTAAATGCACAGATCTGAAGCATTATGGGTTGCAGCCTTCCTCCTCCTCGGAGCTTCAATTCTTCATTTAATTCTTCACCTACCATCTCTTGCTCTGTTTTTCTCCTATAAGAATCCCGAGAACATAATGTAAAGGGAGGTTGTTCAGTTGTTCGGTTGTTGTTGTTAGAGGGATTAAGTTTGACTGTTAGAACAGTCTTGGGAGGTAGTTACAGAGTAGTTTTTATGTAATAGGCTGGGAGGAGAAAGTCTAGATTGTATTAGCCATTGGGCTTATTGTACATGACTGGTTTTGCATCAATTAATCAAAGCACATTTCACAGGATCCTGGTCTATTACTATCGGTGATGTGTTTCCTAACTCTGTTCATTACATTTTCATACTGTTTCATGTTCTTTTGGTAGGCAACAGAAGTATAACATAGGATTCACCCTTGTTAGGTGCCCTATGTTTCTTGCTCTCCCTACCTTTAATGTTTTCTACTTCATGTGATGTCTAAGAGTTGATTTCAGTTGATTTAACCAGTGTAGTGGATGATATTGCCTACTCTCTAATGTATGAATCAAATGAATCAGTTCTTATATGTTCTTGTCAGGTTTAAGCTGAAGGATTTAGGAACACTGGGGATTAGAGTTAGCCCTGTCTACTAGGATCCTTGTGCACCAGCTTATCTTTCTAAGATCCCTTTGTTTATCCTATCTTTGTTTTTCCCCTCGGAGTTGCTAAAGCTGACCTGGACTTAAATGACCTCTGGTCCGATCTATAAGCAGCCCCTTTGTCCCTCTTTGAGAGCTGCCTTAGAGTATGTCCAAGCAGGTCTGGAGTTAAATGATCTCTGACCTGATCTATAGACAGAAATTTGGTTGTCTTTCCTTCTTCCACCTTCTTTCATTAATGTTCCATCCCATCATCTATCTAAAATATCCTTTAGTGTAGATGACTTTCCCTCTGAAAGCTTTGGTTATTTGTTGCATGTAATTACCTTTTATGGCTCCATAGCCCAGTGGATGGCACTTTCTTGATCTATTCCCCTTTGTTGAAGCATCCGACTGTTTTGCTCCTTTCCTCCCAAAACCTTCTCAGTTTATGACCCCATAACCAACCCAGAAACCAACCAACCAAATTATTTTAAACCTCCTTTGTGCTTCATACCTAGCCTAATATCTCAATTTGAGCTTCAAAGATACATCATTCTTTGAGTTATTGGAGAGATCCCTCTCCGGGTCCAGTAGGGCTAGATCCTAGGGCCCCAAAGTGGTTTGATGTTGTCTCATCTTTTGGTATTGCCAAATCTGCCAAAACATGGGAACCCCAACACAAAGTCCCCGGTTACAAAGTGAATATTTGTGTGTCCGAACCATGGTATTAACTGAGTGTGGTCAAGTCTTTGACTGAGAGAGGGGTCCAAGTTGTTGGTTGTCGTCATAGCGCTTCCAGACAGTAATATATATTGATATATTACAGTACGCATGAAGAAATCGTGGTGGAATAACATTTGGTTAGTAGAGAAGGTCTATATGGTATGATTGGTTCATATCAAGGATGCCAATGAGCTTGATAGTGACCATTGGGTGATAGTAGAACTCCCACGGAAAAGAAGTGAATCTGAGATGTTACATACATATGCTAACTTTGGAATTAATATCTCAAATCTATGAGATTTGAGATATTAACGCTCTCAGACTTAAGAGTTAAATTGCCAGCATGGAATAAGGGAATACTGTGAGGTTGCCAGAATTGTGGATTGTGAGTTGATTGATCAAGGAACTTTGGATGCACTTTACACACAGTTTGAGTGAAATATTGAAAAGTACTGGGAATGTGGGTTTGGTGGGTATCCCCGCTATCACATGAGCTGTTCCCAATCTGGAAAATTACAATCACATAAAGATATAAGACAAATATGGATCTATTTCATTAGTCATAACAGCAACAAATAAGTGCAATACAATGAGGCATAAACCATACAACATGAATCAACCAGCCTCCAATAGATAAATTCCCTCAAGAATGAGGTGTTGCTACTATACAAAATGTCAAAAGACTGCTACAGTGCAGTCATAAGAGCACTGCTACAGCATATGAATACACAAAAGATGAAATTTCTGATATATGCCTCAAAATATATTGTACATGAAGATCAAGGCTCTATACAACCTCCAACAAGAAACCCAAGAGGGTTTTCATAAATACACCAATATACAAGAAATGAATCAAAGCCCTAGGGCTGAAGATTCACTTCAACAATACAGTTGGAAAGATGTGGCTGATCTGACGTAGCAAAGAATATAGCCTCATCCAATAGACTCTCCAGATGAAAGGTTGATCCCTTCACTAGAAAATCTTCTCCCCAAATGGTGTACTGAAACCACCCCTGCAACTCCTCCCTAAAATAACACAGTCCAAGACTGAAACTGCAATGTAGGGAAAAATTATAGTGTGGCCTGGTGCCAAATGCTGCAATAAGGCTCAAGGGCCTTCCTTACTAGCCTCCCAATGGAAGGAAACCTTACCCCACTGAAATTTAGATCGGACATCACCCAAATGTATTCTCCACTACTGCAACCTACAACATAGCACAACCCTCTGCAAAAATTGTGTTGTAGATAAAATATGGAGCTTGGCATGATGCCGGAATGTGGAAATGTAGAGCAATAACTTCTCTTGAGTAGGCACTCAAAGTCCCCCGAGGATGAAGGTGGGATGCCCGCTCGGGAACACCATGTGCTAAACAACACTGCAGTCTTAGCTAAACAGCTGAAGAGAGCAAACAAGTCTTAACAGACCATATAAAAATAATCATCTACAACATATCCTTTATGGATGCCATCCCCTTCCTTACATCACTGGTGATATTCCTCGCCCTTTGCCCCACTCATTAAATCCACTACTTCCATGCATGGAGTCTCCCTCCAAAAGTATGTTGTCTCGCAATGAATACCACTCCTCCATGACAGCATTTTTGATTTGGTCAAAGTTTACCCAGTCTACATGCTCTCACCCCTTTTCAAACATAAGGGTGCTTTATCAAGCCACTAAAGTGATCCCCATTCACATTAGCAGTGATTTTATTCTTATTAAGGATATTAATGGGTCTCCATACCCTCTTATTCAACAAATTAAGAAGCAAAATCAAAATTTTAATATTCCAACTAGCTTACGGCTAATTGGGAATATTACACCCTGCACCAGAATATCCTTCATCATCGCAATAGGAACGTAAGCGGTTATATCAGATTGTAATACATGAACCCGGAATGCCTTTAGAGATTTGACCAGAGCGTACGTTTTCTTTTCTAGGATATTATATTTCAATTTGGCATCTCGCAGAACCTGGTTGAAGAACACAATAGGTTGTTCATTCCCTTTGTCATTCTTTTGTAGCAACACTGCAGCTATTGTATGAGGAGAGGTGAAAGAGAAAATCATGAAGGGTTTCCTGTAATCTGGGCCTGCCAGCACTGGAACTTCTGCAAAATCCTACTTGATTATGTTGAAATAACTCCTCGATTGAGGAGTCCATTTCATTTCACTGCTTTTTTTTAGAATTCCGGTGATGTTTCAGACGATTCCGCCATAATTTGGTATGAATATTCTTAGAAAAATTATTCTCCCC
The DNA here is from genome assembly GCA_034641835.2 of Pinus albicaulis. Classification (NCBI taxonomy): domain Eukaryota; kingdom Viridiplantae; phylum Streptophyta; class Pinopsida; order Pinales; family Pinaceae; genus Pinus; species Pinus albicaulis. Next base: position 956,811,128 of record CM076578.1, read on the forward strand.
GGGAATACTTTTACTTCCTTCTTATTTCTTGGTAGAGAAATGCCATTTATCACCTCCACCTGTTTCGGGTCAATCTTCACTCCCTCCTTAGTTACTATATGCCCCAGTAGCTTTTTTTCTTCTAGGGAGAACATATATTTTTAGGGGTTCAGAGACAGACCATACCTACAGCATTTGTCAAATATTTGTTGAATATGCTCTATGTGTTTAGCGTCATTCTTCGAGAAAATGGTGATGTCATGCAGATAAATCACCAAAAAATTACCTTGCTCTCCTATGAAGGCAATATCCATTGCGCGTTGGAATGTGGCGCTGGCGTTGATTAGACAAAATGGCATATGGGCGTACATGAAGGTTCCCCAAGGCATGGCGAACGTCATCTTCTTCTGATCTTCAGGGAGCACCACCACCTAGTTATATCCCAAGAAATCGCCCATCATGGACATGCGGGAGGATCCCACTACCTTTCGCAAGATGTGGTCCATTTTTGAAAGGGGTTAATTGTCTTTGAGCGAGGATCTGTTCATAATTCGAAAGTCCACGCAGAGTTTGATTTCGCCATTTTTCTTCCTAACCAGAACCAAGTTGGCTACCAATTCTAAATACCTTAAAGGGACAATGATCTTTTCCCGTAGTAGTTTCTTTATCTCTTTTCCTATAGTTGGAAGGAGGAGAGTATTGATCTACCTCAGCTTTTTCTTATGAGGCTTAACATCTCCCTTGAGTGGTATCTTGTGTTGTATAACATCAATGTCGAAAGTATTCAGATCCTGGTATGACTAGGCGAAGACATCTTTATATGATTGAAACAGCCTAAGGCATTGATCTTGGTATTCTTCGGGGACTCCCTTTGACAACTTCACTACCTTCAGATCTTCCTCAATCTCAATATTCACATCCCTGATAGCTCTTCGAGGGTAATTTTTTTAGGGTTCATCACGATATCATTGTTGTTAAATAGCCTCTCCAATGGCACGAGACACTTGGGAATGACATTTCCTTTTAATTGCAAAGCACGGTGCCCGGCTATTGTCTCCTCCCATCTAGTTTTTGGCTCTTCACTATCATCCTCGGTGACTGAGTCGATCACAAAATTTGAGAACTCACCCACCATCTCCATAAAGTGCTTAACCTACTCTTTGTCCTTGAAGACTTGCCAATGCTTTACGTTGTCCGGAATGCAGGGACGATATCACACTTCAACCTCATATTTGAGCAAGAGATTCTACAGGGGATGAAAATTGTTGGCTGCCATAGCTAGCGACTCATCCATTCTGTTCTTATCCCTTGGCATGAACTGAATATTAAAAGCTGAGAAAAAATTCTCTACCAAATCCCACACCTCATTCCTGTAATATCTGATCTGCAGGTGTTTATTTTGATATTGGTTCCTAACTTGCCTCACCACTAGCTCTAAATCTTTGAACATCTTGAGATTATGTATGTTCATGTTTCATGTTGCTTATAATCCCAGTAGCAGGGCCTCATATTTGGCCACATTGTTTGTGGCTTAAAACTAAACCTTGAAGGAGAGAGGAACTAAACACCCTTCCAGTGATATAAGCCTTGTCAAACTGTAATGTCCAAATTTTTTCCTCATCTCTATTTATGGGATCCCTCTGTTTTAGAGGATGGGCCTTTGTTTCTTGAAGGAAATTCTCATCCTCTTCAAGCATAAGGCAAGAAAATTCACCCTCCTTATCATATACTGGGGAATTTTTCAAACCATCAGCTTTGGTGACCATTTTCACAAACCTGGATTCACGGTATAGTCTTCTTTCCTCCCCACCAAACACTAGAATAGTTGTGTAAGTGTTATGCAGCATTTTTTCACCATCCATGCAATCCCTCGCCCCACATATTGGAGGGTCTTCCCATGACCTGTGAGCAGTTTCATACTCTGCAAATACCTTCTTTGCATCCTTCTGCATAAGGACATGATTTCTCCTGTTGAACATTTCCTCATAAAGCACTCAAAAACCTATGTTTTGGCATTAGCGCGGGTAGCCAGTTCACCCCTCACGCCAATGGGGAATATTTGCACTATAGCTCGTGCTAGTTAGCGCTCTATCTCTTTGTTGTGCCTGCGCCAGCCTTTTTGGCAATGTTTTTTAAAAAATTAGAGGCGGAAGTTTCCTTTAACCACCTTAGGAATGACTCATTGCAAGTGGTTAAACTCGATAATCCATGGATCTCTTCCTTTAGGAAATGGTTGATGGAACATTCTTTGAAGATAGGACTCCCCCCATGATTATAGGGATCCTAACCTCTCCTTCTCCCTCTATATAAACGAGCCTTCTCCCTTTACAAAAGCTAGAGTTGAACATATAGCCAAGAAGCTGAACTTGGAGAAGAGATATTATAGCTGAATAATCGCTATAGAGAAGGTTGAACCAAGAAGGATTCCGTAGAGAGAGCCCCGTCTGAATTCCTGATGAGCTTTGTGAGACGTGCTCCACTGGAACCCTGCTGGAAGAGATCGCAACGTCTAAGCCTATTTGTACTCTTCCTTATTTAAATTAATATACTAGACTATGGTATTGATTTCATCTCTGTGTTATGTTTATTTGACGCATTTGATTTAGTCTTCTTCAACTGACTGATAGTTAGGAATGCAAAATAGTATGTTGTGTATCATCTTCATTTCTTGTGTATGTGCAGGTATCCAGGCGTGAGAACGAGTGGATCGTGATCTGTTGAATCAGGAGAGAGAGGCAGCCATTCTCCCAAATGACACAACAGCGCAGGACCTACGGTAAGTGATCTACCAAGTCTTTGTCCATTCTTAACTAGTAATTGATGTCATAGCGTGTCTCATTTGTGGCTAGACCCACTCTAGGGCTAGTGGGATCGCCTCTGTCCGCAGAGGGGATTTACCTCACCAACCAATTGGAAACTCCACTGGGGATCAATGTGAGTTTGTCTTTCATCCCTTAGGTCTTCTTCTTGGTCTTTTCTTGCTTAGCTTTCCTTTTTTGGTTGTTTTGATGAGTCTTATACCCCTGTTCAGGACCAGAGGATCAGATCTGACCTTTGTTTTTCCAAAATTTTCATTTTTCTAAGGTTGGCTTGATTGGCGCGGTTTCCAGTCTGACAGTCATGCCCACTGGCACTTGTTGCCAGTTCACAAGATTACAGCCAAACAATCATTCCATTTCCTGTAGGTGCTAGGTTTTCCCTGTTTTGGAGTTTTTGGTTAGTATTTGTTTTTCTGAGTGTTTTTCTTGATTTGATTTGAGTGCTTTGAGATTGTTTGTGACTGTGAACATCCTAATCCCTTCTATTGTTTTCCCATTTCTTGTCAGCATCGTAGCCCTAGGGTTTTCTAGTGCCTTGGTATGTTGAGCCTCCTATAGGAGCTTTGGTCTTTTGTTTCGCAGCCACCTTCATTATTTGCTTGATTGCATTCAGCTCCCTGGATCCATTTTGAGTGATGGAATTTGGTGGAATGAGTCTTGAGTGAGTCTTGTCTCTTTCATTCAGTTTTGCTTCTTGTCACTCCAAGCATAGCTCACATTTCTTGTATGGGTCTGTTTCAACTTCTTTCTTCGATTTGAGATATTGTGACATTGGTTTGAGTTCTTGTCTTGTTTTCTTTTGAGTTGTTTGGATTGTTTCACTTCGACTCTCGCATTGATATTCTCGAACTAGTGTGAAGGTTTATTTTTCATGTCATTTAGTGCACTCTTTACTCTATTATGCTCTATTACATTGAAAAATAAAAATAAAAATAAAAAAATTGCTTGCATTCTTGTTTGCATTGTGGAATTGGAAAATATATCGCATAACTAGCATTGGGCATTCTAGGAGAGATTTATTATTTTCATTAGCTTGCATTAGGTACTGTAGTGGATGTTTTTGTGTGTTCTCATTATTTTCTATCACCTGAAAACTCTTAACTTTCTCATAGATAGCTCTTCATCGAACAAAATGGTATTTTATGGCATGTAGCTTGCATTTAGGGATTCGTGAGATTCAACATTCAGTAGGACCTTGGAATTGAAACATAAATACGAGATCAACTTAAAATTTATTCAATTAACCTAAGGCAACATTGAAACCTAATGGAATATTTAGTCGTCTAAGTTAGAGACGTGCTCCGACGTCTTTAAACCTAGCAGCTGTTGCTCACCATTTGGCTTCAGACAGTGCTAGTACATACTTGTGCTCCCCGTACCGTCAACTATATAAAGGGACACCCCTCTAGGTTGCAATCCTTTTATCTGTAGGAAGATAAGTCTGCCGCCTTGTAACCATGATACACCAAACACAACATTCGGGGAGACTACCTGAATGTACGTCAAGTCCTTGGTTGATTTTTCTTTCATTTTATAACCAAGGAGTATATGGAAGTTCACGAGGACCTGGTACAACCTTTTACCTAGACTACCTGAGAAGTCATTTTTTATCTTTACTAACACCATAAATTTGAAAATATCATCGAGCACTTATCTTTTCGCGCTCGTTTCAAAATGAAAGAGACTAGAGTCATATTTGACTGTTTCTCGACTCTTAAAACATGAAACATCAAATGTTTGGTTTCAATTTGGTAAAATAAACTACCTATGATTACACGCCCTTTAAAGTTTGATTACTTGGCCTGTCTTTGTTTACCTTGGTTTTGAGCCAAGAGTCTTCCTTTTTGATCTTTTTCCATTTTTTTATTGTGCTACAGTCATAGTGGCGGAACCATCGGTTTCATCTACTGGTAGTCCTTACACGGATGATTCATCTGAAACTTCGCATACTTCTAGGTCTATCGAGCTTGAGTAGTCTGTCATCTCGTTAGAGTACCCCTTTGGAGAACCAATTGAGTTCCATTGGCCTCTTTCCAATGCTTGGTTTAGGTTTGGGGTTGGGGAACATTTTCCCCCTCTCACATCGGGATCACTGTTTTTGGCTGCTATCATACCTCCTAGCCCCCGTACTCTTTTGTAAGATCTTACAGTGGATTCAGACATGGACTCATCTGGTCCTAACGGCAATGAGGGCATTCCAGTTTCTATTGAAGAATACCATCTTTTTCCATAAGACATCCATCTAGACCCTGCTCAATATTCACCATCAGTGTTGCTTCCAGCTGGATATAGGTCTTTGGGTCAGATTATAGTCGATATTGCCTCCATGGAAACTTCAACCCCATTAAGGGGGGAGGTTCTCCCATAGTTATGGATGTAGCCAATGACACTTGTCTCGTCGATGCCTTTTGTTACATCTGTCCCCACTATGCCTATTGTCTGTATGGTTGCATCAGCACCGATCGTCACTGCTCAATCATCAGGAGTTTCGGCTTCGGTAGAGACTTCGATTTCCATGGAAATCCATAACAGCCTTTCTTTTGAGGAGTATCGGCTAGCTATTCAGCAACAAAGCTCCCAGACTAATCAGTCCTCTTAGGATCTCAATTTTCCTTATTTTTCTCATTATGGAGCAGATGGTACCCCGATTTATTCACTTCCATTTCACTATGATGAGCACGGAAACCCTATCTATTTGCCTACTCCTGAGGCTTATCAGTACATTAATGGTTTTATACTTACCTTGCCTATGCAACCTTCTAACCAAAAAGGACAACCCTTACAGGGATAGCCTTCGGTTCAGCAAGGATATGCTTTCGGCCTGCAAGGAAAACCCTTCTAAGGACAACCTTCAGCCCCAAAAGGGTATGCGTACGACCCATAAGGGAAGCCCTTACAAGGACAACCTTCGGTCCAGCAGGGATTGTTTTACGACCCGCAAGGTCAACCTTACAATCCTCAAGTTCAACCTTTACAATCTCAGCCTTTGGTCCAGCCAGGGAAACCTCAAGGACCAACCGGGCAACCAGTATATCAACCTGAACCTTCATATGGTTATGGGGGGAAAATCCATCCATCTCAACCTTTGGTGCAACCACAGCAGCCATATTTTCCGATTGGTCAAAATTTTGCATAGCCAGGACCATCTTATGGTCCTGCCATAGGTCAACCTGGTTATCAGGCACAACCTGGCCCACTGCAACCATCAAGCCAACCTGCTCAGCAAGGACAACCTGGTGGCCCTCATCATTCAAGTCAACCTGTTCAACCAGCACAACCTGCACAACCTATTAACCCTGCTCAGCAACCACTCTATTCTATGCCACAGCCAAATCAACCTGTGTGCCCGACCTTTTCAGCTCAGCAGGGCCCCACTTATCAACAGCCCATTTCACCCCAAGGCGATTATTTTCCTCAAGGTCAATATCGACTGGTTTACAACCCGCCTCAAGGTTCTGCTTATTACCCTCAACCTCCAAGCTATACTTATACTCTGCAAAAAAATCCCTACACTGCTCAATCGGGACCCTCTCATACTCAGAATCAGTATCCTGGTTATCAACCTCTGTATCTCAGCTGCCATATCAACCGAATTATCTGGCTTATACCCCTTATGGTCAGAATCCTCTGGGACAAAACCAATGGGGGTAGAGTTATACTCAACCAGGATGGAATATGGTTACGGGTCCTTATCGGGGACCTACTATGCCTTTTAACCCTCAATTACCTTTTCTCGCCACGTTGGAGTTACCAGATGTGTCCAAATTGACAAATGATCCCATTTTTCATAATCCATATTGGCCCCCGATTCCAACAAAGGTTCCTAGCGATTGTACCAAGTTTGAGGGAAAATCTAGAGAAGACCCCCAAGCTCACGTCATGAAATACCATTTATGGTGTTCTTCCAATTCTTGGGTGGATGACTTTGTCCGGCTTCGTCTTTTCCAGCGCACTCTTACCGGTGCTACTGCTAAGTGTTATATTGAACTGCCTTGTGGTATATTTCAAGATTTCAACACTCTCGCTATGGCATTCCTGACTCATTTCCAGTTGTCAGTTCGTTATGAGGTCGGGACGCATCTCCTAACATCCTTGAAACATGACCAGGCTACCCATATCTCGAACCAAATTCATGAATGGAGACAACGTCGTCACCTGATCAAGTTCAAAATTCCTGATCAACTTCTTACTCATTGGTTCACTACCTCTTTTGTCAACCATATTGCAAAATACATCACCATGGGGGCATGTTTAACCGAGGAACAAGCCATTGCTCGTGCCCAGTACCTTGATTTAGTGTACTCCCAATCGGGCATTCTGTATGACATCTTGACTGAAGCTCCATGACCTGGGACCTCTAAAGCACCAGCTACCCCATCAATTGACGATGTTATTGGTTCTGTATCTCAGACTTCACGCAAGTCTTCCAATGGGAAGTAGAAATCGAATTCTTCCAATACTTCTGCTCCTCAATCTACCCCGGTTTCTGGTAAAACCTTGTAGGTCAACACCGTTCAGGCCAATCCTGTGGAAAAGACTTCCAAGGGGAAAAATAAGGGAAAATTCAAGGCAAAATCCAATGCCCCAAAACTGGAATCGTCTAAACCTCGTCCTGATGATGGTTCACAGCGAAAGCCGAAGTATCCCTGTCTGATTTGTGAAGAGGATCACTACACTAAGGATTGTCCTTAACGATCCGAGGTTAGTCAACTACTCAAAGGCGCTAAGGGAACTTCGACGTTCCTTAAAGAACCTTTCCCATCTCAGCAAACCGAGATGGTCGATCAATCAAAACCATCTGTGTCATTTGGCTCTCAAGTATTCATGATGAATAGTTATGCACCCATTTCCATTGTTACTCGGTCGAAATATTATGTTGGCTCGCAGCAGGCAGCTAGGAAAGAGATCGTCGATGGTCCTCCTCCCCCACCTACCTCTGGTCCTCTTGAGATTGAAAGGCCCAGTGCCAAACCCATTGTACGGACACCTTATAAAGGTGTTCTCCAGAAATATTCCTATAATCCTAACGCCCGTGTTGCTCAGCATTACAGTATTGTTGAGGATTTAGCACAGGCACCGTTCGTGATTTCCATGTTGGAAGTCTTCCAAAGTTGTTCGTCTCAACGAAAGGCATTATTATCTGTGATCGACGATATCGATCCTGCTGATTCTAGTCTTCTCACTTTCGACTTAGAGAATTTCATCCCCTAACTTCCGCATCAGATTTTGCTTGTCATACAAGTCGGTATTAATGGTCTCAATATCCATAGAGTCGTTGTGGATGAATTTGCATCCACCTATGTCATGTCATCTACTTGCTGGAAGGCTATTGACTCTCTATCTCTCACTTCGGCACCCAATTCCCTTGAGGCATTTGATGGAAGAGAATCGAAACCCTTGGGTGTTCTCACTAGCTTACCGATCACGTTACAAGGAAAGACGATCAACGTTGAAGTAGAAGTCGTTGATGCCAAACTCAATTACAATCTTCTACTCGGTCGCAGTTGGACTCACGCTATGTTGTGCATTCTGTCCACCCTCTTTCGACTTCTAAAGTTTCCTCATGAAAGAAAAATCATCACTATCGATCAGTTGTCATTATTTACCTCATCTTCCAAGAACAACGTGCCATACCTGGATCAAATTCATAATCCCCCTAACAGTATAGGGCCGGTTCTCTTCAAAGACCCCACTCTCATGGGTATTTTTCCCTTTCCACCACCAAATACCGTTCAAGTTAATATGATCCATGGATCACCCCTTTGCCTGAACAAGTTGATTCATTTGGGGATTCAATGCCACTTAGTCCAATCGAAATCAATTATTGTGAGCTTACAGCTGCATCCAGTTCTCCCCCTTCTGAAGTTGCTCCTTTGAGCATGGATCTTGACGTTTATTCTCAATCCAACTGGCTCGACGATGCCAATTCACAGGATCCTCTAAAAGAAGTGTTTCCATCCGATGAAGCTATTATGGAAACCATGACTCTCGAAGATCTACCATGGAGCGATGGGCATCATCGTTCCTCATTTATGCCCTACCTCGGGGCAATGTCTGACTGTCTTGAGATTTTTGCATCCCAAGTTCCTTCTCTGCCACTTCAAATGCCTATCTTGACTCATGAAGTCTTCACGGAAGGTAACTTGGGTAACATCACTCAAATGATGCCTACCAACATTTCCGTGAAACCGGGAATTGTCGAGAACATCCATGTGGGAGTCACTTGTTCTTCAGATGAAGTCCAAGTGTACACTAGCATTTTTCACGAATTCCGTGATGTTTTCACCTGGTCTTACAAAGAGATGCTTGGTATTGATCCCAGTATTGTGGTGCATGATATTCCCACCTACCCAGGTGCAAAGCCTGTGCACCAATTTTTGTGTCCAATGCATCCTCAGAAAGCCGCCACCATAAAAGTTGAAGTTGAAAAACTTCTCAAAGCAGGTTTCATTTATCTGATTCCTCTGACAGAATGGGTATCCAATATTGTTCCTATGGATAAGAATAAGGGAGCAATTTGTGTCTATGTTGATTACCGCGATATTAATCGGGCCTGTCCTAAAGATAACTATCCCACCCCTTTCATCAATCAGATCATTGACGATTGTGCAGGGAGTGAGATTTTTTCCCTTATGGATGGTTTTTCTGGCTATATTCAAATCAAAATTCTCCCGTCTGATCAACATAATACCTCTTTAATCTGTCCATGGGGAACATTCGTGTATAAGAAACTCCCTTTCGGCTTGAAAAACACTGGAGCTATGTTCCAGCATGCGATGTCTTTTGCCTTTCACGATATTCGCCATATTGTTCAACTATACCTGGATGACCTTTCGGCTCATTCAGCTAGGCGAAAAGACCACTCAGAACATCTCCACCAGATCTTTCTTCATTGTAGACATTACAACATTCAGCTCAATCCGCATAAATGCGTCTTTTGCGTCGATTATGGTAGACTTTTAGGATTTATCATATCTAAATATGGAATTCGCCTTGACCCGCTGAAGGTTGAGGCTATTGTTAATCTCCCCTCCCATCCTTGTTACACCAGCTCTAGAGTCTCCAAGGGAAAGCAAACTTCTTATGTCATTTTATCCCAAACTACACCGACTTAGCCAAAGGATTCACACGACTTTTGAAGCAGGATGTCCCTTTTTTTTGGGATGAGATTTCTCAGCAATCTTTTGATAGTCTTAGGACGTTGCTCGTCAACACTCCCCTATTATGTCCTCTGAATTACCATCGTAATTTCACCCTTTATCGCACTGCCACCTTCAGCACGATCACCATGGTTTTGGTTCAAGATGATGATGACGGTAATGAGCATGTCATTTACTACTTGTCTCGGAACCTTCTTGACCCTAAGACGCGTTACGCACATGTCGAGAATTTAGCATTCGCTGTGGTCCAGGTCATCCAGCGTTTTCATCACTACATCCTTTTACACACGGTGACCATGATTTCTGACTGTAACCCCATGACTTATATTCTATCTCAGCAGTTGCTGGGGGGAAAATACTCGAAGTGGATCGTTATCCTCTAAGAGTTTGATTTGGAGTTCACTACAGCCAAATCGAAGAAATCACTTTTTTTTGCTGATTTATTTTGTTCTCTCCCCGCCGACTCTACTCCTTCTCAATCCGAGGATCATATTCCAGATGAAACTCTTTTTCTAATTAGCACCCTTGATCCATGGTACAGTGATATCATCGTGTACCTCCAGACCTCTACTTTCAGGTCTAAGTTGATGAAGGATATATGATGCCACATTCGGCATCAGTCGTAACCCTATCGTATCGTCGGAGATACCCTTTATCATGTTGGAGTCAATTCCATGCTCCGTCAATGTCTGACACTTGAGGAGGCTAAGAAAGTTTTAAATAACTGCCACAGTGGCACCTGTGGTGGTCACATGTTTGGTTATGCCACCGCACAAAAGATCCTTCATGCTGGCTATTTCTAGTTGTCTATCTTTAAAGACTACATTGTCACAATACGCAAATGTCATCCGTGCCAGATATATCAACGCAAAATGCATGTGCCACCAGTTCCTTTACATCCTTTCATTATTGTGGGTATTTTTTCCAAATGGGGCATCGATTTTATGATGTGTAACCCTCGTTTAGTCGGGGGGCATGCCTATATCATCGTTGTCGTCGATTATTTTACGAAATGGGCCAAAGCAATACCTACACTGGCTATGGACGGTAAGACAGTGGCACAATTCATTTTAAATCATGTTATTACTCGGTTTGGTGTTCCTCAAGCCATCATCACTGATCATGGTTCTCATTTTTGGGATTATATGATGGCAGAGCTGACATCTAAGTTGGGCATGCATCACAATAGCTCAACGCCTTATTATCCTCAAGCTAATGGCTAGGTTGAAGCCGTCAACAAAGTCCTTGTTACAATGCTTCAACAAAAAATTGGGATCCATAAATCAAATTGGCATCTCATGTTGTTCTCAGCTCTTTGGGCTTGCCAAACATCAATTAAGTGTGTGACCGGGTTTACTCCGTTTCAATTGGTATACGGTCTGGAAGCCACTCTTCCAATTGAATGTGAAATCCCTTCACTCAAAATAGCTATGGAATTACTGCCAGATACTTCACCTGAAGAAGAACGTCTCCTCTACTTAGAGAGATTGGAAGAAACTCATCGATTAGCTGCTTTGGTCATCAAAGCATAGAAGAAGCAATTCAAAGCCCATTTTGACCAAACAATTTCCCCTCGTTCTTTCATCGAAGGTGATCTCGTTCTCCTATATGACCAAGCTCATAACAAGCTGGGGGCAGGAAAATTCCAACACATGTGGCATGGGCCCTACATCGTTAAACGTGTGTTACAAAATGGGGCTTATGAGCTCATTGATTATGAAGGTTATCCTTTATCGCAGCCCAGAAATGGGTTTTACCTCAAAAAGTATTATGCTTGAGTCATTCATGCATGATATGTGTACATAGGTGATTTTCTCATTTTTGTGCATGTTTTGGCTTGATGTGCTTTTTGAAATTTTTCTACTTATTGGGTCTTGTTTGTTGTGCAGATGTCTATTTCCCCTTATGTTGGTTTCGCGTATGGTGCTTCCCGCAGTACTAGGAACTTTCCTTCGGCAGCTTGGGTAATTTACGATCCTGTTGGTGAGTTGATTAAATTACAAGGTATTTGTCTAGGACCAATTACAAACAATTTCACTAAATATAGTGCAGTTTTGGAACTATTAACCAAGGCAATTAACCTTGGCATGCGCACATTGCCTGTGAATTTGGATTCGCAGCTTGTTGTTCTTCAACTTAATGGTCATTATTCAGTTCAAAACCCATGCATTTTGAGATTGTATTTGCGTATTCGTTTACTTGAAAGGCATTTTTATTTCATTACATATCAACATATACCAAGATGAATGAATACATTAACAAATGCAATAGCTAACATGGTGCTAGATAAACATTTGCGCAATTTATAAAAACATCATCATATGTAAATAGACAATTGTAGAAAATATATATATATATATATATATATATATATATATATATATATATATATATATATATATATATATATATATATATATATATATATATCATTTTTTAGCAACGTGTGCATCATATAAAACCCAAAAAATAATATATGTCTTTTTCAATTACGTCATGAGACAATATGTCTCTCAAAATGTGCGGAAATAAAGCCTAAGTGCCTAATCGGTGTGGTGCTCATGATAGCACGTCACCGCCCGTACAAACCACCTCAGCAAGCAGTGGATATGACTTGGCACCCCTATAGTGTGCCTCTGATAGGCCCGAGGAACATCATCAAAACAAGCATAGCCTGGAATCCCATGGGTGATCCCCTCCAGGTTTTGTACTATCTCCTCATCAATCCCCTCACCCTGAGGATCAAAGTCACGAGGAGTTCACCTCGCTATTGGTGACACACCTGTAGGACGTTCTGGGCCGAAATCTGCATACATATAGAGTAACTTTCATAACATGCATGTATACCAAAAAATCATAAAACTCATGAAAATAAAAAATGAATCTCACCTAGCTCTTCATCCCAATCCTCTCCCTCCAAGAGCGGGAGGTCTGGATCTCCGGTGAAATTTGTGCCGGCATAGGGCCAGTCCTCCATGACAATCAGTTGTCATCGAAGCCAATCAAAAAACTCTGGCCTCCAGGACATCTGTTGGCCACCCCCTCCTCTAGGCATCAATGCGGCCCATCGGGCCATTTGTGGCTCTGTGGGTGGCAGCATCGGGACAATAACCTCCTAACACTGGAATATGGGTAATAATTCCAAGAAGAACAATACCAGAATCGATCCATACCCAAACTGCTTTAGTTTGGTTTTCTTGGACTTAGTGAGCTACCATTTGATGTTGATAGTCACGGCCTCGGCCCAGTTGAAGATGGCAGGGTTCATGCACTCTGAGGCAAGAAGTAGTTGTGTCTTCGTGGCCTCATGCAGTTCCTACGATCCAGCAGCCCGCATGATAGTGTGTATCACTACTCTTAGTGCCAAATCAGGGACGGTTTGGATGTCCACTTTGCCACTCCATGTTCCTTTTTGTGCCCCTCGGCACACCCTCTCAATTACCATTCCCATGCTTTCCCCGGAAGGACGAGTACTGCTCAAGATAGGGACTGCACCTCTGTGCGACAATCCAGTGATGAAATATACATCTGAGACTTCGAGTTCAAGCTCATGATCCCAAAGCACAAACTTATCCTGATCTTCGTCCCAAATTCTTATCAAGTATTGAAGAAATTCGAGTTGATCCCGGAGACATGGTGTCAGGAAGAACTTCTTTAGCCCACAATTCCTGAGGGCACTCATGCATTGTTCATTTTCCATTACTTGTTCATCCTCCTCACCATGTTCTCTCTCTTTCCAATCGATAACCATATTTTTTGATTTTATACCTGCATGAATTGATCATAGGAACATTGTAAATTGGTTGCATTTTCTTAAATTTAAAGCGGATTTTGAGTTGCGCAGTTGGCGTGATTGTTTTGCTAACAGTTGCGCCACCTGGCGCGACCCCTGTGTAAAAAAGGGTTGATTGGTGCAGGTCTGTGCCTGAAACCCACGCCAACCGTGATGCCCTAAATTTTAAAAATCCTTCCCTAAGGGACCCAAAATGACAACTAAATGCAATAAAATATAGCTCAAAAGATGGCAAATGATGTTGTCTCCTACCTGAAACTGAAAAAAAATCTGGATTGGTCCACTGGTTTGCTCGCACCTGTCACCACAAGATCACAAGGTAAATGGACCATTGTTTCTCCACAAAGAGGTAAAAGTGAAAAGTAAATATTTTTTACCATTTATGGTCTTTTATAACTTTTCAAAGTCTAAAAATAGGTTTTAAAACATATTTTTCGATTATTTTCATATTATTTTTGAGAAATACATTTTACACACGTCTTTTGTGTAGAAACAGGTTTCCACATGGTTTTGATGAGGAATGAGTTGTATTTTATACTTTTTTGGACTCAGTAAAAACATGAAAACGTCACCACTGGAGTCACCTTTCAGCTCTTTTCTGACTCTCTAAAACTGAAAAGATCGCCAAGTCGCTTGTCGTTTTGAACTCGTTAAATTGGCTGCGAAACGATATCTACCCAGTATACGTTTACCCTTTTTTCGGGATGGGATAGATTATTTACGAAAAAGGAATACCTTAGCTTATCACAACTAAGAGGTTCTCTCGAACACAATTTTCTACCTTTTCAGATCTGAGGGATTATTTATGGAAATGGACTACTGGTGTTTTCTTTTCCGCCTTCTTTTCAAACTCTCTAAACATGAAAATATGTCGAGTTCTCCCTTTGTCAGACTCGTTAAAACATGATGACATCAGACTCCGTCGTGATGATGTTACTCAAGTTCCTCCTTCTTAGGGCTCGTTACATGTACTAGGTTGGATTTTTCCGAAGGAAAAACTTACATCGCAAGAACATGCTATCCCCTTCAAGCTTGTTTTCAAAAATAATTGGGGTACTCACCAGAAATGGTGGGGGAAAATGGAACCAAGATTATATTCGTGTTGGCAATATGTCGCTCTTGAACATGGCACTTGTCTGCATTCATGTCATGTTGGGGACATCTCATCTCGTTTTTTGTTTGCCTCCATGGGTTTGGGTAATCTCTTTTGACCGCTCATCTGCTCTGTGCCACGTCACCATGACCTCAGATCCCTTGATGTCAAATACTGCCAAATCCAGTGTCGTGCCACCAATATGTTCAAGAGAATTTTGCCTCTAAATTTTTCAACCTCCCTCTGATTCTTTGTTGGTCTTGATTCACAAACATCATGTTCCTCTGTCTCATGTCAATGATGTGGGAAAAATATGGCCCACCTTCGATCAAGGTCACTTCT
The DNA here is from genome assembly GCA_034641835.2 of Pinus albicaulis. Lineage (NCBI taxonomy): Eukaryota > Viridiplantae > Streptophyta > Pinopsida > Pinales > Pinaceae > Pinus > Pinus albicaulis. The sequence goes on from CM076578.1 coordinate 956,826,314, forward strand.
TGTCGACTCCAGCTCATTATTCAGAAATCTGATCTAGAGACTACCTTCAGGTACCTTGGAGCCTGCATGCCTCAATGGTAGGTTCTTCGCACTCGACGTAAGGTCCACATCATTGACCTTTGATCGATTGACTTTGCGGGTGTTCGATGCCATATCACTGTTCACATTCCATGGATTGTACCTTTTGTACCTTTAGAGCCATTTTCATTATTGGTGGTTTCTCTCGTGTCTGTTAATAGCTTTAATCATTGGCTGGTAATCAGACAATTTTCTTGCATGTTCGACTTCAGCTCACATATTCGCATGCTCGAATTTGTACTTTGTTCGGGTCGAGATGAAGCGCAAGACCCTGGGTTTTTCTGATGAAATCCAGGCTACGGGTTCTTTGTGGATTACTATGACTTATTTAATGACTCTTCTAATTGGATGGTTGTGACCATACCTAAGACTACTTATTGATCCCTACTACGGGATGGTTTTGTCCATACCTCGGATCTTTTTTTTATATACTCTATTATGGATGGTTGTGCCCATGCCACATGTCATGTATCAGATGTATCAATTGTACTTGTACTTGTAGGTCTTCCGACAGTAATGTTTGGGTCGGATGTGTTCTCATAAAGCATTTCACCCCTCCCTCTCTCTCGGACCTCATGCGTTAGGGGGCATCTGTTACGCAGCATTTTGTCACCATCCCTCCAATCCCTCGCCCTGCATATTGGAGGGTCTTTCCCATGACCTGTGAGCAGTGTCATACTCTGCAAATACCTTCTTTGCATCCTTCTGCAAAAGGACATGATTTCTCCTGTTGAACATTTCCTCAAAAAGCACTCAAAAACCTATGTTTTTTCATTGGCACGGGTAGCCAGTTCACCCCCCGCACTAATGGGGAAGATTTTCACTAGAGCTTGTGCCAGCTGGCACTCTGTCTCTTTGTTGTGCCCGCGCCAGCTTTTTTGGGAATGTTTTATAAAAAATTAGAGGCGGAAGTTTCCTTTAACCACCTCAGGAATGACTCATTGCAAGTGGTTAAACTCGATAAGCCATGGATCTCTTCCTTTGTTGGGTATGTGTTATATTCTTTCCACGACTAATTTACGGTGGGTAGTCTGCGTCCATGGTTTTGTGCATGGTTTTGCACATGGTTTTGGGGTACGATGGTTTTCGGCCCCTGGTATTTTTGTAGATCCGGTCAAGGGAACTACGGTTTTATGTTTAAGTCAGGGTTTATGGATTGGGGTTTATGTATGTGGCATGTATATATATGTGTTGTAACACTAAAAAGGAATATAATGAAAAATCGTGGTTGTCCCGATTTGGGATCAAGGAAAAAATCTCATGTTTATCATTTATTATGTTTTATGCTCTCGCTATTGTTTATTTTCTATTATAAGATTCGTGTGTAGATAATTTCTGTTTAGGGTTAAAACCTACATTTGGTATCGGAGCTGTTTCGACTTCAAGGGGATGCCTTTGCTGCTGAGGTTTTTTAATTCGGGCCTGAGGTAGACCCTGTTCAGTGGGAGATCTGCGAGATCGATTCTTGCGATGAGAGAAGATGGCGAGCGGCGAAAATATAGAGATCGAGAAATTTAATGGTCAGAGTTTTGAGTTGTGGAAGATCAAGATGGAGGATCTGCTGGTGGATAAAGATCAGTGGATCGTGGTAGATCCAGGTACCAAGCCAACAGGAATGCCAGATGAAGACTGGAAGAAACTGGATCGGAAGGCTAAAAGCATAATACGGTTGTGTGTCTCAGATTCAGTATTGTTGAATGTATCTAGGGAAGCTACGACGAAGACCTTGTGGGAAAAGCTAGGGACTTTGTACAAATCTAAGTCTCTGGTGAATAAGTTGTTCCTGCGGAAAAAGTTGTATAACCTGAGGATGAAGGATGGAGATTCGGTGACAGAGCATAACGCCTTCAATACTGTGGTAAGTCAGCTGTCATCTGTTGATATTAAAATCTCAGATGAAGATAAGTGCATCAGTTTGTTGTGTTCTCTACCAGACTCGTGGGACAGTCTGGTTATTACAATAGGTAGCAATACAACTACCTTGAACTTTGATGACATTGTCTCGGCCTTGCTGTCGGAGGAAATGAGACGGAGAAATATGGAGGGTCAGAATGGAGATGCCTTATCTGTACGAGGAAGGTCCCAGAACAGAAACAAGAATAAGGTTTCGAGTGGGAGATCCAAATCTAGAGAGAGATCTAAATCTTCTGGAAATTTTGTAAAGGTGTGCTGGAAATGCGGAAAGGAAGGGCACTACAAAAAGGACTGTAGATCTAAAGCTCCTGAGAAAGGAAAGGGATCTAAGGATGCTTCTTCTGCAGAGGCAAAAACCACCTCGGATGAAGGTGGGGATGTGTATTTGGCTTCTTCTTCAAATACACATGTAGATCATGAGTCATGGTTGATTAACTCAGGTGCATCCTTTCACTTCACTCCCCATAGGGAGTGGTTCTGCGAGTATGAGAAATATGATGGTGGTGATGTCTTCCTAGGGGATGATAGGAAGGCCAGAATCGTCGGACGTGGAAAATTCAAGCTGAAGCTGCAAGGTGGAAGGATTAGAACACTTCTTGGTGTTCTGCATATTCCTGATTTCTATAAGTAAGATGGTGTTATAGAAATCTGATTTCTATAAGTAAGATGGATGATGCAGGTGTAAAAACAGTGTTCGAGAAAGATGCCTGCAAGATGGTTCGGGGAGCACTGGTATTAATGCGGGGAGTTTGGACTGGAACTTTGTATAAGCTACAAGGTAGCACTGTTATTGATGGGTGTAACAATTCTATGGTTCCTGAAAGTGGAGCGGAAAGCCTAACTGTCTCTAGAGAAAAGACCATGCTATGGCATCAAAGGCTTGGACATATTGGAGAGAAGGGCTTTCGGATACTACATAGAAATGGTATGGTAGAAGGTATGTCTAATTGCTCTCTGGATTTTGATTTCTGTGAACATTGTGTATATGGGAAGCAGAATCGGGTGAGTTTTCCTTCTGGTGCTAAGAGGGCGAACAAGATATTATAACTTGTGCACAGTGATGTGTTTGGACCTGTGTCAACTCCATCACTGGGAAAGTTTGTGTACTATGTTTCATTCATATATGACTTCTCAAGGAATACATGGATATATTTCTTGAGGAATAAATCTGAAGTCTTTGACAAATTTAAAGAATTTAAGGCTCTGGTGGAAAACCAGACAGAGAAGAAGATAAAGGTGCTGAGGACAGATAATGGTGGGGAGTTCTGCAAGAATGAATTTGAAGATTTCTGTAAGAAGTGTGGTATAGCATGACAGAAGACTACTCCATATACACCTCAGCAAAATGGAGTTGCAGAAAGAATGAATAGAACACTGATGGAAAAGGCAAGAAGCATGCTTAGTAGTACCGGGTTAGGACAAGAATTCTGGGCAGAGGCAGTGGAGACTGCATGTTACTTAGTTAACAGATCACCTTCATCATCGTTGGAGGATAAGACCCTACATGAGGTATGGACTGGTAAGAAACCCTCTCTTTCACATCTAAGGGTATTTGGATGTGATGCATATGTACATGTTCCAAAGGAGAAAAGGACCAAGTTGGATAATAAATCCGAAAGGTGCATCTTCATTGGGTATAAGGATGGTTTAAAGGGTTACAAGCTTTGGAACCCAGAAACAAGGAAGGTTGTGTACAGCCGAGATGTGGTGTTTAGAGAAGTGAAAGATGTTGTTAAACATGAAGTCCTACCAAAGGAACCTGAGAAGATAGAGTTTGAGTTAAAGGAGGATGAATCAGACTCTACAATAGAATAAGACTCAAAAGATGAAGAGCCACAAACTCCAGCTTTGAGAAGATCAATTCGAGAAAGAAGGAAACCAGAAAGGTATATTCCATCTGCTTTCTGTTCAGGTTTTGTCGTAACTATAACTGATGATGAACCCAGAACTGTCAGGGAGGCAGTAGATTCAGAGGATGGAAAACTCTGGAAGGAGGCCATGGTTGATGAAATGGCATCCTTGTACAAAAACGATGCATGGGATCTGGTGGAGTTGCCGGCTGGAAGGAAGCCCATTGGGAGCAAATGGGTGTTTAAGAAGAAGATGAATGTAGAAGGCAAGGTGGAGAAATACAAAGCTCGGTTGGTAGCGAAAGGTTATTCCCAGGTGCCAAGAATTGATTTTGGTGATATTTTTTCTCCTGTTGCCAAAGTCACTTCTATTAGATTACTTTTATCTGTTGCTGCTGCATTTGATTTTGAGATAGAATAGATGGATGTGAAGACAACATTTCTTCACGGAGATCTAGAAGAGGAGATCTACATGAAGCAACCTGAAGGTTTTATGGTGAAGGGTAAGAAAGAACTAGTATGCAGGTTGAAGAAGTCTCTGTATGGGTTAAAACAGTCACCAAGGATGTGGTATCAGAAATTTGATACCTATATCCGGGGACTTGGCTTCACCAGAAGCAAGGAGGATCACTGTGTTTATTTTAAATTAATTGGTGACCGTGTTATTTATTTGGTCTTGTATGTGGATGATATGTTGTTGATTGGAAATGACAAAGAATTATCCAAGATTTGAAGACCCAACTGTTCTCCAAATTCGACATGAAGGATCTGGGTGCTGCAAACTATATTTTGGGCATGGAAATTAAGAGAGATCGGGCAAAGAGGAAGCTCTGGTTAAACCAGAGGAAGTATGTCGAGACTATATTGCGGAGGTTCAATATGCAGGATAGTAAACCGGTGAAGGTTCCTATTCCTGTAGGTGTAAAGCTGTCTGCTGAACAGTGTCCCAAGACACAAGAAGAAGAGGATTATATGTCCCGTGTTCCATATGAAAGTGCAGTGGGTAGCTTGATGTATGCAATGGTCTGTACTAGACCAGACATTGCACATGCAGTGGGAGTATTGAGCAGGTTTATGTCAAACCCAGGGAAGGAGCATTGGACAACAGTGAAGCGGGTTTTCAGATATTTATGTGGCACTAGTGATTATGGCTTGTGCTACCAGGGAAGACTAGGATTGGAAAGAATGTTGGACATTCGTGGTTTTGTTGATGCAGACTGGGCTGGAGATCTGGACCAAAGAATATCTACAAGTGGGTATGTGTTTAGCCTATTTGGAGGCACAGTCAGTTGGATGAGTAAAAGACAGTCTGTAGTGGCTCTTTCAACTACAGAGGCAGAATACATAGCAGCCACTCATGCAAGCAAGGAAGAAATTTGGTTGTAGAGATTGTGTTCAAGTATGGGGTTGGTACAGCAAGCTATAAGGATAGACCGTGATATCCAAAGTGAAATTTTCTTGGCTAAGAACCCTGCTTATCATTCAAAGACAAAGCACATTGATGTTCAATATCACTTTGTTAGAGATATGGTTGAGGCTAAAAGGGTGTTGCTGGTAAAGGTGGACACTTTGAAGAATGTTGCAGATGCATTAACAAAGTCTGTGAGCACTCAGAAGTTCTCTTGGTGTAGAGAAAAAATGGGTGTTGAAGAATTGGGCCAATGACTAAGCTCTCTTGTGACCCCCTGTGGAAAGAAAACAACAAGTGGGAGAATGTTGGGTATGTTTTATATTATTTCCACGACTAAGCACGCGCAGGGGGGTAAGAGGGGGGGCGTTAGTCCCCCCTTTGCGTTGGGTGCAACGGGGGGGTCACAGGGGGGCGGTAGCCCCCCTTGTTGGGGTTCGGGGCAGCGCCCCGGCGAAAATTTTTGGTCCTTATTTTCCGGTGGGTAGTCCGCATCCATGGTTTTGTGCAAGGTTTTGCACATGGTTTTGGGGTACGATGGTTTTCGGCCCCTGGTATTTTTGTAGATCCGGTCAAGGGAACTACGGTTATGTTCTAATCCAGGGTTTATGGATTGGGGTTTATGTATGCTTCGGCATGTATATATATGTGTTGTAACACTAAAATGAATATAATGAAAAATCAAGTTGGTCGTCCCGATTTGGGATCCAGGGAAAAATCTTTGTGTTTATCTGTTTTATGTTTTATGCTCTCGCTATTGTTTATTTTCTTTTATAAGATTCGTGTGTAGATAATTTCTGTTTAGGGTTAAAACCTATATCCTTTAGGAAATGGTTGATGGAAAATTCTTTGAAGATAGGACTCCCCCCATGATTATAGGGATCCTAACCTCTCCTTCTCCCTCTATATAAACAAGCCTTCTCCCTTTACAAAAGCTAGAGTTGAACATATAGCCAAGAAGCTGAACTTGGAGAAGAGATATTATAGATGATTAATCACTATAGATAAGGTTGAACCAAGGAGGATCTCGTAGAGAGAGCCCCATCTGAATTCCCAATGATATTTGTGAGACGTGCTCCACTAGAACCCTATTGGAGGAGATCGAATCGTCGAAGCCTGGTTGTACTCTTCCTTCTTTAAATTAATATACTCGACTACGATATTGATTCCATCTCTGTGTTATGTTTATTTGACGCATTTGATTTAGTCTTCTTCGACTGACTAATAGTTAGGAATGTGAAATAGTATGTTGTGTATCATCTTCATTCTTGTGTATGTTCAGGTATCCGGGCATGAGAACGAGTGGATCGTGATCTTTCGAATTAGGAGCGAGAGGTAGCCATTCTCCCAAACGACACAATAGCGCAAGACCTAGGGTAAGTGATCTACCAAGTATTTGTCCATTATTAACTAGGAATTGATGTCATAGCATGTCTCGTTTGTGGCTAGACCCACTCTAGGGCTAGTGGGATCGCCTCTGTTCATCAAAGGGGATTTACCTCACCAACAGTAAGTGAGGTCAAGATTTATTGATCCTCTAATATTGGAAACCCAGGATCTGGACAACATCATTCCAAACCGAGCTATGATATCAGCTACCATGATATCCATTACCACGCTTTTAGCCGGGATCTGGGCTAGGTTCACTACCAAGTCTTTTATCATACCTAATAACTTCACCCTTTTAGATTCAAAATAATACATGTCTTTATAAGGCCTTGTAATCTGCAATCCCAATTGTTCCATCGTAGACAATGGAAATAGGTATGAAGGTACAGAATCCATCATGAAATTATGTAAGAGTAATTCATGTCTAACTAAGGTCACATAAAATTGGCGATTGGCTGAGTCCTGCTCCTTTACATGAGGTCTGAAAACCACCATGGGTCATTCTTCTTAGAGATTTAGGTTGTCAGGCAGGGGTTCACACCAAGGGGTTGTATGAATTGAGACACCTAAGCTTTCTATGAAGGTTGTCTCAGAAGCTTAATCAGGGGAACTGGGAACTTAACCTTTTCTATCTCTTTCTGGAGATTAAAAGAAGTGGCCTCATTTTCTACAATGGCTTCCTTAGATGGTTATTTAGGAGGTTCTAAAAGCTCTAATAGTATATATGGGGATTTCTCACATTTCAGAGGATCAGAGTCTTATTTTGTGGAGGAGTATGCGACGGCCCTATGAGAGGATGACTCTTCTAGTGGCTTTTTCCCTTTACTGTCAAGAATAGGAGGGGTTTGTTATCTCAACATTGACTCTTCATTGTGCTCTTACACTCAAGTTCTCTTTCTGGAGGACCTAAGATCATACTTCTTGTGGAGTTGATCTTGCATGAAATCCATAAACTGTCTGCAGTAGTTATCAACATTTCAGTCTTCCGGCTAGAATTGATTTTATTCGTGTTCCCCTTGCAGGGTGAGTTCGCCTTCCTTGTCATCATAGTAAGCGAGGAATTGATTCTCTTGAATGTATGTGATTTCCTCGGCCTATCCCTTGAACTCTCCCTCTAATTATAGATGTGGTTGAATGTGATATTTTTGTTCCTTCCTTTCCCACTGCAATAACTGTAAAGGGGGTTTCTGATACTGGGGATTAAACCCACGATTAGGAACCATTTGGTTGGGACAAGCAGGAGGATCTTTTGCTTCCAATTCAAGCTTAACTAGCTTATTTGAGAGGTTCTTGATTAGTTTTTAATTTCTTCAATCTTTGACTCTAGTGATTCCCTCTCCTGGTTTGAAGTAGAAGCTTCCTCCTAGTTTTTTCTTCTAGCTTCATGTTCTATCTTCCCCTTGAATTTTCCAGTAGATGTGAAGTTTGCTTCTACCTCCAATGCATCGGTCTAGATCTAATCCAGATATGTGGACTTTATTTCCCTTAAGGTGAACCCAAATTCTGTTTCGAAAGCTCCTGCGAAGACCACCTTAGCAGCTGCTTTGTAATATTCCCAAATGGGGAATGCAGCAATACAATGCAGAAAGATAGGAAAATAACGTATATCATCTTTTATAAAGTAGAAGGCCAATATGGATACCTTCCATTTGTTATTATAGCAGCAAAATGTATGAAAAAAGTGGCCCATAATATGCATAACAAGAAAAGGAAGCCTCCAATGAAATAAATCCCTCAAAATGAGGCGTTGCAACCATATATAAAGACTAGAAAAGTTTGACAGCATTATTTTATTGGATCTGCAATAGGCATAGATTACACATCATATCTAGAGAAAATAAGTGCACAAAAAGTTAGATCTATATCAGATCCATGCACTATACAAGCTCCTCTAAAGAACCCCCTTGGGGATTTCAGCAAAACACCAAGTACAAGTTGTAGATCTGAGATCTAACACTGCAGATATACTAAAATATTCATATCTGGAAAGTGTGGCTGAATTTATATGATCAATAGAATAACCTCCTCCAATAGATCTCCAAAGTGAAGGGCAGTTCCCCAACACTTATAAAATTAGCTCTCCAAATGGTGTGTTGAACCACCCTGCAACTACACCTACAAGAATAACGCATATATGGATCTAAACTGCATTGTAGGGATAAAAATGTAGTTGGCCTCTTGCCAAGGTCTGAAAATCAGGCTCAATTCCTTCAATTTTGTCCTCCCAGTGAAGTAGAAACCTCCTCCACTGATAAGGAGCATTGAAATGGCCTAGATCTAGAGATCTAGTCTCCACTTGTTGCAGCTTGCTGAAACAACCAAACCCTCAATAGGATTTACGTTGTAAAAGAAATATGAAGCTTTTCCTTAAGCCACATAGTGTAAAATTTAGTGCAAGACTCCTCCAAGAGCTTCTCAATGGAAGAGGTGGGATTCCCGATCAGGAACACCCAATGCTAAACAACATTCAATCTCAGTTAAACAACAAGAGAAAGATATATGTATAAACAGACCATAAATAATCTAACCCCATATTGTTACCATCCTCTTCCTTATAAAAAATTTGAGCCTTCTCACCTTGGGTCCCACTCATTAGGGTTTCCATCATCATGCAGTTAATCTCCCTCCAAAACTGTGCTATCCCATCATCAATGCCACTCCTCCATAACAACGTTATTTGATTTTCTCAAACTTGACTTAATCTCCATGCAATGTCTCCTTCCACACTCAAGGTGGTTGTATTCTAACTATCTATACTGATCCACATTCCCACTGGGTTAACTCTATTAATGATCCACTCCCTCCATACTAGCTTTTTTGACTTGGTCAAACTTGACCTTGTCCACATGCATTAGCCTTTGTTCACACATGAAGGTGCTTTATCCAGCTATGAATATGATCCCTTTTCACATTAAGAAGGATTTTATGTCTACTAAATAGATTTATGGGCCTCCCTACCCATCTTATTCCTCTATCTAAGAACAAAATCAAAATTTAATATTCCAATTAGCTGCATGCTAATTTAGGACTATTACAGTCCTCCCCTCCCAAATGTTGTTTATCCTTAAGAAATTGCAAGGATAGAACTGAAGAGCCCCTCCTCTTCCTCCTATAAAATCTTTATATGATAGGTACCTCCAAAGAACAATATTCTCTCTCAACAATATGTCCTCAAGTTGTTCCTCCCATGTGTATAAGTATGCCTTTGGTGAAAAATCCAAATGGCTCTCATCATGAAAAAGTGGGATATCTGTGGAAACAAATATATGTGGTCTAAATTCCTTCTTGAGGCTTGGAATCTAAAATTTATTAGGAACCATCATCCCCATGTGAAGCCTCCATCCCCAAGGTATCATCCACAAAAAGTGAGTCACCCTCCAACATGGTAACTCCTAAAATATCTCCTCCACCTTAGGCTCCTGCAAAGAAGGTGGGCTACATAGCTGAATATGATGGATCAAAATTTCCATCCCATGCTATCTCTCTCTCCACTTATGATAAGTATAGAGCTATTGCTGAATATGGGTTGCAATAATGTTGCCTTCATGGAGAAAAAAGGCAATAGGGTCCTCAAGGATCCACTCTTTGGTTCTTGCCCAAATTATCCCATACAAAATGAATATGACATTATCATCATATGGAATCCAAATACGAGAAGTACTGAAGGTTTTACATAGTGTTGGAAGGTACCAACAGTTTCTCAAGTAGTCACAACACAGTTTTACCAACTGCAGTTTCAGAATATGATATGGCAGGTTATTTTCAAACAGTTTGCTAGTTGTGCATGTTATCTCATCTACTAGTAAATAGTAAATGGCATTGTGTATCAACTGAGAATATAGGAAATAGTACAACACTTGCCGAAATCCATACAAGAAATGGCTCTCTCCATCATAGATGTTGGCCCCAAAATGACCATGAAGCCCATATAGAGGCTTGCCCTCTTGGGGAGAAATTCATTTTATAGAGATGGTGAGAGAATGAAAATACTGTGTTAGATAATCAATAAGTGAAAAAACACAATTCTTACCATGTACTAAGAGTAATCTGATAATAATATCCATGAATGAGCCCTCCATAGTGGTATGATATATTCCCATGAAGAGGAATGAACTATGTGCTGCATGAAGATCTGTCTTCTTATGCTTGAAAATCCAAGTCAAGAATATCATATCATGGTAATAGATGTCTCCATCCACTACTCCAGCACTCTCATCTCCTACTTTCCCATCAAGTGCATCATATGTGAAGTGATCCTGGGGACACTCCATCGACAACCCCAAGCTCCCAAGTGACAGCGTTGTTGGCCTTTGTGACAAGGCTCCTATCATATCATAGCTCCGGCCTTTGACATACCACATGTCAAAGCCATAAATCACAATGCTGCTATATGTGGGATATTCCTTCCAAAGTGGAAGTACCTCCTGATCCTCCAAGGCTAAGGAGTAGCCCCTTTGTACCATGATAGTGCCATCTCCTACTCTTGCAACATCATGTAAAGTATGGGAGAAGATCAGCCCATACTCTCTCAAGAACAACCAAAGAAAAAAAAAATCTTGTTGCCTCCCCACACCATCACCATACAAATCATGGATCAACAACATGATAGTTGATATGAAAGATATCATATCACCCCAATACATAAAAACTCCTTGTTGCCATATGATGCAAGTGTCATGCCAAGGTCCATCCACCAACCTAATCTTTGAAATAGAATTATTCATATGATGACCAAACTCTTTCAAAAGCAACCAACGCAGGCTTGTCTCCTGTTGCCCGGTGTCATAGATATGCAAGTGGCTTCCCAACCTCTTTCTCTTCAACGTCACCTATCCAACCAATGGTGAGTGTCTAACATCATGCTCAAAATTGGTATCCCTCCAATGGATAATACCTCCCTCCCAAATCATATTTCTATCTTTGCATTTCATGGAATGTTGAAATACAATCTCCTGGAGATTTCCAAATGAAGACCACCCATGAATGACCAAGTTGATCCAATAAAAATCCAAATAAGGTGTAGGCAAAAACTTCTCATCAAAATTTGAAGTGCTCATCAAGAAGTATCCATCATCATAATGGAATATGTTATCCCTCATAATATGTCCCTATCCTCCGCTATACATGTAGAAAGGTCATTGGAATGCTCCAATAACAGTTGGGCCCCCAACTCATCACTGCTGCTCAATGACAGCGTTGCTGATCTCCATAATGGTGCATCTGTTGTCTCAAGATCATGCTCAGTGTTGAACACATAGTTTTTTATTGTATTGTTCAAGACAATACTCATCCCATCCTCCAAGAACCTACACTCCAACCCTAAGTGTTGTGTGCAGCTCAACAATGACAAACTAGGATGACTGCATATCTTCTCCTTGAAAAAATCAAGGTTACTCAGTGCAGTGATAACCTGCTGCTCCAAATCAGCAATGTAGTTTGACCCTATGTCATGCAATGGTACATTCCCACAATCCTCCGTATGATGTGCTGAAGTAACAGGAAATGGAAACATGTGCATACCTTGGTAAAACTTGGGAACATCTTGTTCTGCTACAAAGGTTCCTTCTTCCGGTGTGATGGCCTCCCCAACTACTGATGATGATGGCTGCTCTTCTATGGCTACATCAGTGCTGGTACAAGTCTCTTCCTCCTCATGCATCTCCAGAATAGTGCATGGGACTCTAAATGTCAAGATATCACGACCACGTTGCAAAGGTGAAAGTGTTCCTTCTCTTGATGCAAGTGCTCCTGCAAAAAGTGGTGGTGAAGGTCTCTTCTCCTCTGATTTCTTCTTGTCAAACTTCTTTATCAACCTTTGAGTAAAATCTGCATATGCAGTCACTTTTGCATGACTCAAATGGTTGAACCACCCATTAGGGTAATTTTGACGTCTAAAATGGGCCTCCTAAGGAAATAATAAAATAATAGCTAAATCAATAAAATAATATTTATGAATTTGCAATTCGCTTTTTGCACCACAATCCATGTAACCATGGTTAAATTCAATTCAAAAGTTGTACCAAAATAAAATTAATTAAAAAATTGTACTGATGTGACTGTAAATAAGAATGAGTTTTTCAAGAAAAAGTCATTATCATTGAACAACTAATGCATTTGTCCTTTGTACTTAAATAACTTAAAATAAAATATAAACATAAATATAAATTTTTAGTTATATAATATTTTATTAATTAAAATTTATATTATTTAAATTGTATAATAACATGTACTTAATGTACTATATAAAAATAATACAATAAATGTAATATATTATTTTATGTATGAATTTTATTCAAAAAGTGTGAAATGACATTTATTATGAGTACTTTACTTTGACTTTAAAAGTACTTATAGCACTACTATGGTTAACCATGAGTTTTTATCCACCATTGAGAATGTGACAAGTAAGTACCTTTAACTCAAGAAATGCCACCTCAACCATCAGGGATGATGTCATCCCCTAAAATGTGATTGGTTCTCATAAAGTGAATTTTTATTGTACATTTTCCTTAGGAGGCCCATTTTAGACCTCAAAATTCCCCTAATGAAATGTTTGTTTCACCCTCAAGGTGCAGCGCTGCAATCTCAACAGCCTCTCTCTCTACTACTGGATGTAGCAAGAAAAATGCATTCAACTTCATTCCCCAAACCCTTGTTGTGCATGTGGGTGACCCATCAAAGGTAGACAATAGAAATCTATTGCCCTCTTTCCTTCTATTGCTACAAGGTCTCCTTTCTTCTTTGAGCTGAATGAACTATGGGAGAGTTAGATTCTCCTTGAAAGCTCTAGGTTGAGACTTATATTCTGCAAGATACTCACTTAGAATCTCATGATCTAAGTTTCCTCCATATTCATGCCTCTTATCTTCAAAATAAAATGGCATATCATGTTTCTTTGGAGCTCTATGCAATACTGGGTATTCTTTTTGTTGATAGGAAGTACATGGACCTTCCTCATCTTGAAACCCTAATGTGGTTTCACTTATTTTCTCCATTTTTATTTGCTTGACCTCCTTGGTGAGGTCCTTCTTATATCTGAAAAGAGATGAGATAAAACTCATTCTCTCCATCATTTCAATCTCTTTCTCCTTCTTATTCTTCTTATATCATAATGGTTGAGATCCACAAGCTGAGCCAAGATTATACTCTGATACCACTGTAATATTACACAATGGGGAATGCGGCAATACAATGCAAAAATATAGGAAAATAACGTAGATCAAATTTTATAAAGTAGGAGGCCAATATGGAGACCTTTCATTTTTTATTACAGCAGCAAAATGTATGAAAAAAGTGGCCCATAATATGCATAACAAGAAAAGGAAGCCGCCAATGAAGAAATCCCTCGAAATGAGGTGCTAAAACCATATATAAAGACTGGAAAATCCTGGCAGAATTATTTTATTAGCTCTGCAATAGTTGTAGATTACACATCAAATCTAGAGAAAATAAGTGCACAAAAAGTTAGATCTATATCATATCCATGCACTATACAAGCTCCTCTAAAAACCCCCTTGAGGTTTTCAGCAAAACACCAAGTACAAGTTGTAGATCTGAGATCTACTAAAATATTGAGATCTAGAAAGTGTGGTTGGATTGATATGAGCAATAGAATAACCTCCTCCAATAGCTCTCCAAAGTGAAGGGAAGATCCCCAACACTTAGAAAATTAGCTCTCCAAATGGTGTGTTGAACCACCTTGCAACTGCACCTACAAGAATAACACAGATCTAGATCTGAACTACGCTATAGGGATCAAAATTTAGTTGGCCTAATTCCAAGGTCTGAAAATGAGGCTCAATGCCTTCAATATTTTCCTCCCAATGAAGTAGAAACCTCCTCCACTGAAAAGGAGCACTGAAATGGCCTAGATCTAGAGATCTGGTCTCTACTTGTTGTAGCTTGCTGAAACAACCAAACCCTTAATAGGATTTACATGTAAGAAAGATGAATCTTGGCCTTAATCCAGATAGTGGACAATGTAGTAAAAGACTCCTCCAAGAGCTACTCAATGGAAGATGTGGGATTCCCGATCAGGAACACCCAATGCTAAACAACATTCAATCTCAGCTAAACAGCAAGAGAAAGATATATGTCTAAACAGGCCATATATTCAGAAAATAATAATCATAAGATAACCCCATATGGATGCCATCCTCTTCCTTATAAACAATGTGAGCCTTCTCACCTTGGGTCCCACTCATTAGGGTTTCCATCATCATGCAGTTAATCTCCCTCCAAAATTGTGTTGTCTCATCATCAATGCCACTCCTCCATAACAATGTTGTTTTATTTGGTCAACCTTGACTTAATCTCCATGTAATGTCTCCTTCCACACTCAAGGTGGCTTTATTCTAACTATCTATACTGATCCACATTCCCACTGGGTTATCTCTATTAATGATCCACTCCCTTCATACTAGCTTTGTTGACTTGGTCAAACTTGACCTTGTCCACATGCATTAGCCTTTGTTTACACATGAATGTGCTTTATCCAACTATGAATATGATCCCTTTTCACATTAAGAGGGATTTTACACCTACTAAATATATTTATGGGCCTCCCTACCCATCTTATTCCTATATCTAAGAACAAAGTCAAAATTTAATATTCCAATTAGCTACATGCTAATTTAGGAATATTACATGCTTGGGGAGGCTTTATTTCAGCAGGGAGATTATTATAGAGCTTATTGAACCTCTTTATGAATTTTGTTACATCTTCATTGTGTCTCTTCCTTAGAGCATTGAACTCTGTGAGAATGTATCCATGGTCCTTCTTTTCCCCCCATTTTAGTGTGAAGAAGTTCTACATCTCTTCCCAAGAGGTGACTGTGTGATCAGCTAAGGACTTGAAACACTTTCGAGCTACTCCATCCAAGGATTGGATGAAAAGCCTCAACACCACATATAAGTACTTTACATTCACATTCTCAGCAAAGGCACAGAAGTTTCCAAGGTTCCTCTACGTAAAAGTACTATATTCCCCGGTGAACCAGGGCAGGAGCTTTAGATAATCTTGAGGCATGTCATTTAATACTTGAGGTAAATCCAATGGAGCGTATTTGTTGAGGAGGAAGCCACGCACAACCATGAGGGGTGGTGGCGGTAATTTATGAGGATGATTTGGCTAGGGTATAACAGGTATGTGATTAATATAGGTTTGGATATTTGTCTGTAGAGAGATTTGGAGTACTGTGACCTCTTTGACCTCTTCAGCCTTGGGAGTAGGGTGCAATGGCAGTAGGGAAATATCAGCGGATTCGGCTTCGTATTTTATGGCTGAACTGTCTAAAATAGAGGCTTCTAGAGGATACTCAAGCACGCGGGCTATGGATCCAGGGCCATAGATATCATCTTTCTCAGATGAGGATGATGAATCTTCTAGTGAGAATTAGGGTAATTCACCCTGGCTTGGTTAAATTTCCTTCTATATTATCTTAAATATGATCTTCTAGAGATCAGATACAGAAGGGGTTTTCATCTGGGAAGTATCTGATCGAGTATGAGGCCTTGTGAAAGCTAGGATTAGAACTGATTTGAATTTTATAATAGTGGATTCGCCAAGGTGAGGGTTTTTCAACTCTCAACCCTTCATGCCCATCTGATTGAAGGGTGAAGATAATGTCGTATCCCAGGGAAAATATTTTCTAATTCGAGTCCCTGAAAATGGCGCCAAAAATATGTTTTCATTCCTAGAGACAGTCTTGAGTTGCAGGAGACCACTTCCTAGGAAATATTAAGAATATGAGGTCTTATCATATTATCTTATGCTCTGGGGGGACCTCCCCGGATATAACCTTTGCGAGATTTAATTGATTGGTGGTTCTAGATAACAATGGGAGTTGAGCAATGGTGTTAACTCTGATTGTATGATGGAGATAGCTCAGAATGGGCCTGAGGCCATTATTAAGATCAATTGTTGTAAAAGGGACAGGTATGAAACCAGTGAATAGAGCTTAGAGATAAAAGAGGGTGAGTGCTTAGATGAACGGGGGAGGAGAGTCGGAGTGAGGCAGGCTTACTAAGAAGAATCTTCCATCCACAGACTTAAAGAGAAACACAGTCGAGATAAGATTTATGAGACATAAATCTTGTTTCGAGCCTAATTAAGGTAACCAAGTGACTAAATTATGACTACCATTTCCAGGTAAATTCATTTATTAACCACTAGCAACCAGCATTATGAACACATGATAATTGAATAAACATCAACAAAACTGAATAAGAAGATTAAAAAAATACACAGAAGAAGCATACATACTGCTCAAAAGCCCAGTTGGAATCCATTTGCAACAAATCATTATTATATTATCTTCTCAAAAATTCTCTTCGAGATATGCATTAAGATCTTATCCAAAACATTACAAAATATGCTATAAAAATATGAACTCGATACTTCCAGAGAAATCAGAACCTTTCCTTCTTCATTGATTTCGCTCTTTATAGTTTTTAAATTGGAGCTCATCATCCAGATATTTTCTAGGATGGATATTATTTCTAGATCATTATCGTTTCCTATCCAAATAAAAAATGATGCGATATAACCACATTGTATCAAAAACACTACTCTTCTGACACTAATTACAACAAAAAGATGACATTTAAATAGTACTTAGGGTGAAATCGATATTTCACCCGATTTTACAACACAATTGGAAATGAAACAGAAAATAAAAACAAAAGGTCACGTGGACCTTATTATGATATATTTAACGGGTACAACGAGGAGTGGCAGAGCCCCTTGAGTTGTGTGGTTGACCTGAAGAAGCAGAAGAGCCAGACTGATGAGGTGGCTAAGGTAGCAGCTGTTGTGAGGTGGAAGGAGATGGAGGATGTGCATATTCATAGCACCTTTTCCAGATGATTTCCACGGGTAGAGGTGTTGAACTAAAGAACTCAAACAGATATTGAAGCTGAGTAAGCTTAAAGTAATCAAGGTAGGCAGCGAAAAATATCTTGACCTGGGCAAGGAGAAATAATTCCTTTTGTAATGATGCCACCAAGGTATCTGCCTTCAGGTAGGAGGTCTTCTCTGATATTAAATATACCTTACACTTGATTTCAGACATCTTCTAATCATAAGTAGTTAAGGGAAGAAATGCCCCTAACTAATCCCAGCATGGGGGGAGGCCAGCCTCCACTAATGTACGCCATTCCCGATCGAACATCTCCACTCCCTTTGTCACGATTGATAAATATCCTAGTGCTTTTATCTATGCATCTTCTTTCTGGATCACCTTAGTAACCTCCATGATGGTTTTGAACTAGTCAACCACTCCATGCATGTTGAGCTCTTTAGATGGGATTTCGTTGATATACTTGATGTATCTCTTTGCTGCAGCTTCGTTTTCGTCTCCTTCCCTCTGACTTGCCTCCAGTTGTACCTTATAGTCTCAAAGGGAATTCTTCTTATCATTGGCAAGCATGATGAGCTCCCAATGCTCTTTCACCTATACTATGACATTTGTCAAGACTATTTTCCTGGCTTCCACCAATGACATATTTCCGTTAATTTGCACCTTCAAATCCTTGATCGACTTCTTGTGTCCCTAGGCATCCTTGCGAAGGGTATCTACCTCTTTCTAGAGGGATGAGACTGTCTTTTGGTTCTCTGATTAGGCCGCCTTGGCTTCGTCCATGAGTCACCAAGTGGTACGTGTCTCATCCTCGGACATCTTCAGGTCCGCCAGAGCCTTGGTTAACTGCTCTAGAGCACTTTGACGATCCTCTGGTACTTGCACTAAACATATATTGTTGAGGAGGTAAATCCCCTCTATGGAAAAAGGCAATCCCTACTAGCCCAGATCGGGTCTAGCAACAATCAAGTCACGCAGTGACGCAGGTTCCTAGTTACAAAACGATAGAAATCATAACGAATTTCCTACCTCAAATCCTACGCAGTGGTCGTTGAAGAAAGGATGACGCTTCCCGTCCCTCACTTGGCAGATCACAATCCTTCCACTCGACATGTCCAAACACCTGCACATATGCAAGGAAGAAATGACATACAATGCAAAATCTAAAGCATGTAACCATACATCAGTCAGAGAGGATATAATTCATTGCGTAAAGGAATAAACACATGAATGGAACCATAATCAAAGTCACTTATCATTAAAATAACAAAGAAAATATTACAACCCAAATCTCTGACGCTTGATCTTCCTTCGGCGAGGCTGACAGTGGAGCACGTATCAACGAAGCCTATCAGGAATCTAGACAAAGCTCTCTCTCTTCGGCTTGGCTCTCAAAGGCTATCTAGCTATAGTTTCCTTCCTACAAGTTCAGCTAGCTTGCTAAGGGAGAAGGCAAGCTTTTATAGATGGAGGAAGGGGTGTTGGGATCCCTATAATCATGGGATTGGCCCTATCTCTAAGGAAGCTTCCATGATAGATGGAAAACTATTTCCCATACATGGAGATTCAGAGCCAAACCACCCAACTCCTTTTAGTGACTCGTTCAGGAGTTTGTTGGAATCAAACTTTCACCATTTATTTTTTAAAAACATCCCTTATTAAGCTTGGCACGAGTCAAACACAGGGATAGAGCACCAGTTGGCGCGCCCTATATGGTGTATTTTCCCCATTGGCATGAGGGCTGAACTGGCTAGTCATGCCAAGTCAAAAAGATCTATTTTTAGGGTTTTTCAGAGGAAAATTTCTTCAGAGGAATATTTTTCCTTATGCAATGGGATGCCATGAAAGTGGTTTCAGGTCATGTCACTGCTCACAGGTCACGGGAAAAGCACTCCAATGTGCAAGATGGGGGATTGCAGGGAAAGTGACAAAATGATGTGTAATAGATGCCCCCTAAAGCATGAGGCCCGAGAGAGAGGGAGGGGTGAAATGCTTTATGAGAACGTGCCCAACTGAAAACACTGTCGTTGGAAGACCTGCATATAAGTACAACTGATATCTCTAATACATGATATGTGGTATGGGCACAGCCATCCATAATAGAGTGTACAATAATTGGGATCCAAGATATGGGTGCAGCCATCCAGTAAGAAGTATCAAAAAGTAGACTCAGGTATGGTCGCATCCACCCAATCAAATGAGTCATGTAACTAATCATGATAATCCACAAAACCCGTAGCCTGGATTTCATCAGACAAAACCTAGGGTCTTGAACTCCATCTCGACCTGAACAAAGTACAAGTCCCAGCATGTGAATGAGTGAGCTTAAGTCGAACATGAAAGAACATCGTCTGATTACCAGCCAATAATGGAAGTCGTTAACAGACGCGAGAGGAACCACCAATAATGAGGATGGCCCTCAAGGTACTATAGGTACAATCCACGGAATGTGAATAGTGAGCTGACGTCGAACACCCATAGAATCATTAAATCGAAGGCCAATGATGAAAACCTTGTGTCGAATTCGAAGAACCTGCCATTGAGGCATGCAGGCTCCAAGGTACGAGAAGGGAGTCTCTAGATCAACTTCTTGGATAATGAACTGAATTCGACTGGAAGTGACCTTGATCGAAGGTGGGCCATAATGTTTCCCACATCATCGATGTGAGATAGAGGAACATAATGTTTGTGAATCAGGATCAGTAGAGAATCAGAGGGAGGTTGAAAACTGCAAAGGCCAACTTCTCTTGAACATATCGGAGGCACGACAGTGGATTTGGCAGTATTTGACATCAAAGGATCTGAGGTCATGATGACGTGGAAAAGAGCAGATGAGCGGTCAAAAAGGATTACCCAAACCCATGGAGGCAAGCAGAAAACGAGATGAGATGTCCCCAACCCGACACGAATGCAGACAAGTGCCATGTTCAAGAGCGACATACTGCCGACACGACAGTGATACTGGTTCCATTTTTCCCCCACCATTTCTGGCAAGTACCCCAATTATTTTTGGAAACAAGCTTGAATGGGATAGCATATGCTTGTGATATAAGTTTTTCCTTCAGAAAAATCCAACCTAGTACATTTAACGAGCCCTAGGAAGGAGGAACTCGAGTATAGCCATTACGACGAAATCTGATATCATCAGGTTTTAACGAGTCTGACAAAGGAAGAACTCGGCGTCCTTTCATGTTTAGAGAGTTTGAAAAGACAGCAGAAAATTAAACTCCAACAGTCCCTTTTCGTAGATAGTTCCTCAGATCCGAAAAGGTAGAAAACTGTGTCTGAGAAAACTTCCTAGTCGCAATAGGCTAGGGTATTCATTTTTTCATAAAT
The DNA here is from genome assembly GCA_034641835.2 of Pinus albicaulis. Lineage (NCBI taxonomy): Eukaryota > Viridiplantae > Streptophyta > Pinopsida > Pinales > Pinaceae > Pinus > Pinus albicaulis. The sequence goes on from CM076578.1 coordinate 956,847,148, forward strand.
AATCTATCCCAGCCCGAAAAAGGGCTAAATGTATACTGGGTAGATGTCATTTCACAGCCAATTTAATGAGCTCAAAATAAGAAGCGACTCGGCAATCTTTTCATTTTTAGAGAATCAGAAAAGAGCTGAAAGATGACTCCAGCAGTGAATTTTTCGTGTTTTTACCGAGTTCGAAAAAGTGTAAAATGCAACTCGTATCATCATCCCAGTCATGTGAAAACCAATCGCTGCACAAAAAGCATAAAGCCCATTTTTCGACAAAACATGATAAAATATTTAGAAAAATAAGCTCCAAAACCTAATTTTATTTTTAAAAGTTATAAATATGACCAAATAGTAAAAACATATTTACTTTTTACTTTTTACCTCTTGTGTAGAGCAACAGTGAGTTATTTCCCAGCGATCTTGCGGTGACGATTGCGGACGATCCAGTGCATCATTTCAGATCTCTTCTTTTCCAGGTAATAGGTGCTTCCATTAGCTATGTTTCAATCCATTTTTTATAGCTTTCTATCGTGATTTGGGATCCCTGAGGGGAAGATTTGCAATTTTAGGGCTCACACAGTTAGCGCGGGTATGAGGCACGGACCTGCGCCAATCTAGTTCTTTTTGCAAAGGGGTCACGCCAGCTGGCGCGACTGTCAGCAAAACAGTCGCGCCAACCGCGCAACCTCATTTTCGGCTCACAGTTTACAAAAAATGAACCAATCAATTAGATTTTTGAATGCCCAAGGGATCTTATGATGTACTTATGACCATTTTGATGTAGGTATAAAGCCACAATGGTGATCAAATGGAAAGAAAGGGAGCAAAGTGAAGAGAACGAAATGGAAATGGGGAATGAGAAATGCATGAATGCTCTCTGGGATTGCGGTTTAAATAAACTCTTCCTGACACCATGTCTCAGTGCACAATCTGAATTGTTGCAATACTTGATCAGTATCTAGGATGAGAATGAAGAGAATTTTAGGCTTTGAGATCAAGTGCTGGAACTCGAAGTGTCTGATGTTTACTTCATCACTGGATTGTCTCGCAGAGGTCCAGTCCTATTCATGACAGGTACTAGGCCTTCTGGCGAACATATGTCAATGGTCATGGAGAGAGTGTGCTCAGGGGAAAAAACAGGATCAGGTAGTGGGAAAGTGGACATTCACACTATTCCCGATCTGGCACTCAGAGTGGTGCTCCATACCATTACACGGGCCGCGGGGTCGTAGGCGCCACATGAGGCTACCAAAACACAGCTCCTTTTAGCATTAGAATGTATGAACCTAACATTATTTGATTGGGCTATAGCCGTAACCATGAATATCAAATGGAAATTTACTATGTGTAAAAAGGCCAAAATAAAGCAGTTTGGGTATGGGTCAATCTTGGTATTGTTCATCCTCGAACAGTTACCTATCCTCTAGGGCCAGGGGGTGATAGTCGCAGATCCACCTTTGAGAGAGGCACGGATGGCTCGATAGGCAGCACTGATGCCCAGAGTAGGAGGGGGCCAGAAAATGTCATGGTGACCCAAGTTCTTCGGATGGCTTCGGTGATAGTTGATTGTCGTAGAGGACTGGCCCTATTCTAGTACTGATTTCACAAGAGACCCAGACCTTCCACTCCAGGAAGGAGAGGACTAGGATGAGGAGTTGGGTAAGACTTTTTTTTATTTTATGAATTTTATGATTTTTTTTTTTTTTGGGGTATACATGCATGTTCTAACAATTGATCCTATATGTATGCAAATTTTGGCCTAGAGAGGCCCGCCAGGATGTCGTCGATCACTCGCAGGACCCCTCTCGCCCATGACCCTCAAGGTGAGGGGGGCGAGGGGAATGAGTTGGTTCAGAACTTAGAGGGAATCACCCATGAGATTCTTGATTATGCTCGCCTAGAAAATTTCCCTATGGCTTATCAGAGGCACACCGTAGGGGTGCCTAGTCGCCTTCATCGCTTACTGAGGTGATTGGTGCGGGCAGTAACATGCTACCATGAGCACCATGTTGATTAGTCACCTAGGCTTTTCACATGCATATTTTTTTTTAGATACATGTTGTCTCTGGATATTATTAAAACAGACATGCATATTTTTGGATTTTATGTGATGCACATACACTAGGTGTGTTTTACGTTCTGTATCTACTTCTGGATGGATATTTTTTACATATGATGATGTTCTTAATATGTTATGCAAATGTCTAATACAATGCATTAGCTACATTATCTGCATAACAAACGACCCAAAAGTTCACAAAATGCATCACACCAAACATTTTATGTTTACACAAGCTTAAAAGCACACATGCAAACTATGCTTGGAAATGAGTTTTATTTTTTTTATGCAAGCTTAAAACACAAATGTAAACTATGCTTGAAATGATAAGGAAAAACGGGCATGCCCCCAGCATGGTGTCTCAATTCAAGGTACATTCCCCCCAAGCTTCAGTCCATAGGAAATGGAGTGAAGGTTCAAAACACAAAGAGATTTGATCAAAATATAACAAAACTCGAATTGAATAGGATCGTGTTTCATTATTTTAATGAGTTTGACACACTCAAGAACTGTCCTCAAAGCAGCTTGTTTCATTATTTCAGGAGCTTGACACAAGAAGAAGAACTATGCTCCGACCAACTCAAAGGAGGAGGTTTAGGAGGGGGATAACCAGATGTAAAACGCTCGAGACAATTAGACATTGCCCCCAGGCCGGGCATGAATGAGGAACGATGATGTCCATCGCTCCACGACAGATCTTCAAGAGACATCGTCTGAATGATTGCTTCGTCAAACGAAAAGACTTCTCTCAATGGATTGGGTGAATCTGCATCGTCGAGCCAAGGGGATTGAGAATAAACATCCAGAGTCATGCTCAAAGGAGAATTTTCATCAGGAGGAGGATCTGATGCAGCAACCATTTCGCAATAATTGATTTCAACTGGAGTTAGAGGCATCGATTCTCCAAAAGACGCAACCTGTTCAGGAAAAGGGATGATCCACGGGTCATCTAACCTGGAGATCATGTTGACTTGAATGGTATTCGGTGGTGGCATGGGAAAAATACCCATAAGAACGGGGTCCTTGAAAAGACCAGGTCCTACACTATCAGAGGGATTAGGAATTTGATCCACGTATGGCACGTTGTTCTTGGAGGATGAGGTAAAGAAAGACAACTGATCGACAGTAATAATCTTGCCCTCGTGTGGAAACTTCAAAAGACGAAAGAGGGTGGATGGAATGCATAGCATGGCATGGGTCCAGCTGCGACCAAGTAGAAGATTATAGTTGAGTTTAGCATCAACAACTTCCACTTCAACGTTGACTATCTTACCTTGTAATGTGATCGGTAAACTCGCGAGAACACCCAAGGGTTTTGATTCCCTACCATCAAATGCCTCGAGGGCATTGGGAGATGAATTGAGGGCTGGAGAGCCAATGGCTTTCCAGCAAGCAGATGACATAACACAGGTAGAGGCACCTTCCTCCACAATGGCTCTGTGAATTTTGAGGCCGTTGATACCGACTTGTATAACAAGGGTGATTTGATGTGGAAGTCGGGGTACAAAATTCTCTAGATCGAAGGTGAGAAGACTAGAATCGGCAGGATCAATCCCGCTGATGGCAGACAACAGAGCTTTCCGCTAAGATGGGAAAATTTGAAGTACTTCCAACGCAGACATGGCGGAGGGTTCCTGCGCCAAATCCTCAACAATGCTGTAATGTTGAGTAGCACGGGCATTTGGATTATAGGAAGATTTCCGAAGAACACCTTTGGAAGGTGGACGTACAATGGGTTCAGTACTAGGATTCTCAATTTATAAAGGACCAGAGGCAGGCGGGGGAGGTGGGCCATCAACGAATTCCTTCCCAGCTACCTGGTGTGATCTGGCATAATCCTTCTAACAAGTGGCGATAGAAACAGGTGCAGCACCATTCATCATAAAAACTTAGGACCCAAACGGTGCAGATGGTGAAGGCTGCTCAACCATCTGGGTCTGCTGAGATGGAAAAGGTTCCTTAAGAACTGCCGGATTTCCCTTAGATCCTTTAAGAAGTTGACTAACCTCGGATCATCAGGGAAAATATTTGGTGTAGTGGTCTCCGTCATAGATCAGGCAAGGGTACTTCGGTTTTCGTTGCGAACCATCATCAACACATGGTTTGGAGGATTCTGGTTTCGGGGCATCGAATTTGGACTTTCCTTTGCCCTTCTTTTTCCCTTTGGAAGTCTTGTTCGCGGGATTTTCTTGAATGGCATTGACCTCCGCGGTTTTACTAGAATTTGAAATGGCAGGAGGAGCAAAGTTATTGGAAGAATTCGACTTCTGCTTCCCATTAGGAGACTTACGAGAAGTCTGAGAAATGGAACCAATAACATCGTCAACCGATGGGGTAGCTGGTGCTTTAGAGGTCCCTGGCTGCGGGGCATCAGTCAAGATATCATATAACGTGCCAGATTGAGAGTACACCAGATCGAGGTACTGGGCACGAGCGATGGCTTGTTCCTCGGTCACACATGCCCCCATAGAAATGTCCTGTGCAATCTTGTTGACAAAGGAGGTAGTGAACCAGTGAGTTAGAAGCTGATCAGGAATGTCAAACTTGATCAGACGACGATGACGTCTCCACTCATGAATATGATCTGATATATGAGTGGCTTTGTCCTGTTTTAGAGATGTCAGGAGATGCGTCCCGGCTTCATAACGAACCGGTAACTGGAAATGTGTCAGGAAATCCATAGCTAGAGTATTAAAGTCTTGAAAAATACCACGGGGTAGTTCTATGTACCATTTAGCAGCAGCACCGGTAAGAGTGCGCTGGAAAAGACGTAGACGAATTGAGTCATCCACCCAAGAGTTCGAAGAGCACCACAAATGGTAGGTCATGACATGCGCTTAGGGGTCTTCCCCAGACTTACCTTCAAATTTGGGACAGTCACCAGGTACCTTCGTCAGAATCAGAGGCCAATATGGATTGTGAAGAATCAGATCATTGGTCAACTTGGATACATCCGGTAATTCCAACGTGGCGAGGAAAGGTAACTGAGGGTTAAAAGGCATGCTAGGTCCCCGATAAGGACCTGTACCCATACTCCAACCTGGTTGAGTGTAGCCTTGCCCCCATTGGTTCTGTCCTAGAGGATTCTGACCATAGGGGGTATAAGCCATATAATTGGGCTAATACAGTTTCTGAAAACCAGGATACGGGGGTTGATAACTAGGGTACTGACCCTGATTATATGTGGGCCCCGTTTGAGCAGTGTATGGATTTGACTGCGGAGTATAACTATAGCCTGGTTGTTTAAGGTAATAACCAGAACCTTGGGGCGGGTTGTAAACCGATCGAGACTGACCTTGAAGGCAATAACCGCCTTGGGGTTGAGCGGGCTGCTGGTAAGTGGGACCCTGCTGAGCCTGATAAGTTGGGCGCACAGGCGGGTTCGGTTTTGGCATAGAATAGATCGGCTACTGAGCAGGGTTAACTGGTTGTGCAGGTTGTCTAGGTTGAACAGGTTGACCTGGCTGAACAGGTTGTCTTGGTTGAACAGGTTGGCCTGGCAGATGGAAGACACCAGGCTGCCCCGGTTGAGCAGGTTGGCCTGATGGCGGGAGAGGGCTAGGTTGTGCCTGATAACCAGGTTGACCTGTGACAGGACCATAAGATGGCCCTACTTGTGCAACATTCGAACCAATTGGAAACTGAGGTTGCTGAGGTTGCACCAACGGTTGAGAAGGATGGGTTTGCCCCTTAGGACCGTACAGTGGTCCGGGTTGATACCCCAGTTGCCCTGCGAGTCCTTGAGGTTGCCTTGGTTGGACCACAGGGTGAGGCTACAGAGGTTTACCTTGAGGGTTGTAAGACTGCTCTTGCGGACCGTACAACAATCCCTGCTGGCCCAAAGGTTGGCCCTGTAAGGGTTGGCCTTGCGGGTCATATAGATAACCAGGCTGGGCCGAAGGTTGTCCCTGAAAGGGTTGTCCTTGTGGGTTAGAAGGTTTCCCAGCCTGGGCAGACAGAAAATCGTTAATATACTGATAAGTCTTAGGAGCAGGAAAACGAAGAGGGTTTCCCTGCTCATCATATTGATATGGAAATACGTAAATCGGGGTACCACCCGGTCCATAATGGGAAAAGTAAGGATGGTTGGGATCTTGAGAGGACTGACCAACCTTAGAGTTTGACGGTTGTAAAGAAAACCGATACACGGGAGAAATATTCTCAGGAATATTATAAGCTATGTAAACGTCTTTAGGAACTAACTAGGTCCTATCCGACTGAGTAGTAACAACAGGCGTAGACGCAGCCACACAGACAATAGGTCTAACAGGTACTGAGGTAACGAAATGAGACGCCGTGAGAGGTGTCGATGGCAACATCCCTAACGAAGGAATAACCGGCCTCGTGGATGGAGTCGATATTCCCATAGAGGCCACAGCGGCCATGACCTGACTTAAAGACCTATATCCAACTGGGAGCGAAGGACCAGGTGAAGACATGACAGAAGACTCGGGGATGTTTTCAAGAAAAAGCTGGTAATATTCACCAGATGTAGGAATTTCCTCACTAGGAGAAGGACTAGGTGAGTCCATATCTGAACTTGCCACTAGATCTTCTAAAAGACGGCGAGGACTAGGAGGTATAACAGCAGCCAAGAAAGGTGATCCTGATGTAAGAGGAGGGAAGTGTTCCCCTACTCCAAATTCAAACCAAGCGTTGGACAAGGGCCAATTGAAGTTAACTGGTCCACCAAAGGGAAGCTCAAATAGAACCGGTCCCCCATCGGGAAACTCGGATACAATAGGCTATTGATGCTCAATAGAGGACTGAGAGACTTCTGATGAATCGTCTGTGTAAGGACTACCAGTAGAAGAAACTGAGGGTTCCGCCACTGTGATAGTAACAAAAAGAGGAAGAGATCAAAACAAAGACACACGGGCAAAAACAAGGCAACCAACAACAGGCCGAAAAATCAATCTCTAAATGGGCGTGTGATCGTAGGTGATTAATTTTACCACATTGAAACTGGAAATTTTACCATTTCATGTTTTAAGAGTCTAGAAACGAGTAAAAAATGACTCTATCTCTTTCAATTTGGAAACAAGCGTGAAAGGACAAGCGCTTGATGATATTTTCAAATTTAATGAGTCAGAAAAGATCGAAATGACTGCTCTGGTAATCTAGGCAGATGGGTGTACCAGATATCCGTGAACTTCCATATACACCTTGGTTAAAAAATGAAAGAGAAATCAACCAAGGACTTGAAGTACATGCAGGTAATCTCCCTGAATGTTGTGTCTGGTGTATCACAGTTAAAAGGCGGCAGACTCAGCTTCCTACGGATAAAGGATAGAAACCTAGTGGGGTCTCCCTTTATATAGGCGACGGTACGGGGAGCACAAGTCCGTACTAGTGCTGTCTAAAGCCAAATGGCGAACGATAGCTACTAGGTTTAACGATGCCGGAACATGGCACTAGCCTAGACCTCTAGATATTCCTTTAATGTTTCAATGTTGCCTTAGGTTAATTGAATAAATTTTATAGTTGATCTTTAAATTATGTTTCAATTTTAGGCCTTATCGAATGTTGTATCTCAAAAATCCTCTAAATGCACACTACATGCCACAAGATATCACTTTGTTCGCTGAAGAGCTAACTACGGGAAGGTTGAGAGCTTTTTAAATAACAACAAAATGATCACAAAACATCCATTACTGTCTCTAATGCAAGCTAATGAAAATAAAAACTTTTCTCTTAGAGTTATATAACACTAATAATGTGGGAAAGCTTTCAATTTTCACTAAACTAATCAAAATGCAAACAAATTGTTTTTGTATTTTTCAATGTTTTAGATCAAATGCACCAAACGAATGAAAAAATAATGAAGAAACCAATTCGAGAGATGACAGTGAGAGAGATGAAACAAACAAGTTCACTCAATGCAAACACACACAATCAAGATCCAAATTGATGAAGAAATCCCTCAAATCGAAGAAGAATCTCAAAAAGACTCACACAAACCGTGTAATATAGGCTTGAAATGAGGAAAAGTGAAACTTGAATGAAAAAAAGAACAATCACTCAACTGACGCAATGATACAATGGAATGCAACAAAACAAATGCAAAGAAGCAAAAACAAAGTTGACTGGAAAAGCGAGAACCAAAAACTCCCACGGGAGGCTCAGCACACTATAGCACCTAGAAACCCTAGGGCTAGAATGCAAAACTGATAGTCAAGGGAAAACAACCAGAGGACAAGGATCAAACACAGTCAACAAAGATTTCAAGGCACTCAATCACTCATAAAAATGACACCAGGACCAGAAATCAAACTCAAAGGGCTCAAAAACAGGCAAACCCTAACACCAAACAGGGTTGGCGTGACTGTTTGGCTGTATCTTGCGTCAAAACAGTGTTGGCGTGGGGGCCTAACTAGCAACAAGCGCCAGTTGGTGCGACTGTCAAGCTATGAACTGCGCCACTCGAGTTTACTATGGGAAGAAATGAAAAAAGAGCAAACAGAGACTGGATCAGGTCTTCTGGGGGCTGAACAGGGGTTTTACACCAAAGGAGGCAAACCAGTAGAGCAAATCAATCAATCAAAAGCCAAAAACAACCAAAAGAGAAAAGACTAACACCAAGGACATCCCCAGCAGAGTCTCCATTTTTTTGAGGAGGTAAATCCCCTCTGCGGATAGAGGCGATCCCTACTAGCCCAGATCGGGTCTAGCAACAATCAAGTCATGCAGTGACGCAGGTTCCTAGTTACAAAATGACAAAAACAATAACGAATTGCCTACCTCAAATCCTACGCAGTGGTCGTCGAAGAAAGGATGACGCTTCCCGTCCCTCACTTGGCAGATCGTGATCCTTCCGCTCGACACATCCGAACACCTGCACACATGCAAGGAAGCAACGACATACAACGTAAAATCTAAAGCATGTAACCATACATCAATCATAGAGGATATAATTCATTGCGTAAAGAAATAAACACATGAATGGAACCATAATCAAAGTCGCTTATCATTAAAATAACAAAGGAATGATTACAACCCAAAGCTCTAACGCTTAATCTTCCTTTGGCGGGGTTGACAGCGGAGCACGTCTCAATGAAGCCTATCGGGAATCTGGACAAAGCTCTCTCTCTTCGGCTTGGCTCTCAAAGGCTATCTGGCTATAGTTTCCTTCCTACAAGTTCAACTAGCTTGCTAATGGAGAAGGAAAACTTTTATAGATGGAGGAAGGGGAGTTGGGATCCCTACAATCATGGGATAGGCCCTATCTCTAAGGAAGCTTCCATGATAGGTGGAAAACCACCTCCCATACATGGAGATCCGGAGCCAAACTACCCAACTCCTTTTGATGACTCGTTCAGGAGTTTGTTGGAATCAAATTTTCGCCATTTATTTTAAAAAAACATACCTTATTAAACTTGGCACAAGTGAGACACAGGGACAAAGCGCCAGTTGGTGCGCCCTCTATGGTGGATTTCCTCCATTGGCGCGAGGGCTGAACTAGCTAGTCGCGCCAAGGCAAAAAGATCTGTTTTTAAGGTTTTTTAGAGGAAACTTTCTTCAGAGGAATGTTTGTCCTTATGCAAGGGGATGCCATGAAAGTGGTTTCAAGTCATGTCACTGCTCACAGGTCACGAGAATATCCCTCCAATGTGCGGGATGAGGGATTGTAGGGACGGTGACAAAATGCTGTGTAACAGTGGGTCTTACAACCTAAAATGATTTTATGTGTCAGATCAATAGCCAGGCCACCTTTAACAGCATTGTTAGAATTTTGAGTGGAGCGAGAATGCAACTTTGAGACATAGGATGGAGAGGGAGGGGGAAGGGGATAAGCAAGGGAAACAACCCGTGGAGACTCCACCAAAGGGGGAGATGGAGGAGATGGAAAGGGAGGGGACGGACCAGAAGAAACAAGGAGAGGCATGGAGACGACAGGGGAGGAGGAAGAATTACCTCCATTTTCAAAACATTGAGGAAGATTATTTTTGGAATTTAAGGGAGGGGGGAGGGAAAAATCAGGCATACCTTTTTCAGCTATAGTCACGTCAACAAGGACCTACTGAGGAAAAACCTTTATCTCCTCAGAAGTGCCAGACCCAGAGACAGGAGAGACAATATGATATTTTTGGCCAGATTCAATATTTTTCCATACCTTTTTGTATTTAGGCCAAGAGAGGTTAGGACGTGGGCAATGCATGGCAGGGTGGCCAACCTGTCTACATAAGAAACATCTAAAAGGAAATTTCCAGTAATCAAGATTTTGTGTCCATGTACTCCCATGCAAGAATGATGCCTTCATATAAGCCATCATTGAACGTCTAATTCGACTTGGATTTTTGCACATCTACGGTCCAATCTTGTATCTCAGTCTTCTTCTACGGTGATGAACGAGCCTAGTTTATTTCCAATAGCTTCGAGCAGGGGATGTTGCTAGAAGAATTGAGGGAGCCTCAACAAGATGACCCAAACTCTTTGCAAGTGTTGCAGAGCATGATCAGGGTTGAAATGAACGTCCCACTCCTTAAGCATAAGGCCAGCCGGTCCCCAATTCCACACTCGATCAGTCAATTTTAGTTTATCGTTTGCCAATTTTAACTTGAAAAGGATCCAACCTCGAGAAATTTGGTGAAAGGATGGTGAATATCCCTAAAGGGGCCTCTAGTGTTCATCAATCCATGCAGAGGTTACCTCAAAAGACGCCATTCATCCGCAGAAATGTCCCACAAGCGTGTTCGCCAAGTATTCTGGTACCTCCGAAATTGCAATATCTTCCCCAACAATGAGCTTGGCGATACCAAACTTCGGGCAGGTGCCTTTCCTGGCTCGCTTGGTTTTGTGAATGTATTCCTGAGGTAGATCCTCCCCTGAGAAGGTGGTATGGTCACCGTTAGGCAGTACAGAGGAGCTATCATGCAGAGGAACGGAGGAATAAGGTAAATCATCTGTCTTAGTGCTTTGGGATGAGAAATGGATAAAATAATTTTCTCTGCGCATAAATTCATATTGTCCTGGAAGAACGTGACCGACCTCTGGACTGTAAATGAGATTCGCTTCATCCTCGCTCATGATAACGTTAACGTAACAGTTGCCTCCGCGTGGAAGAGAGAACAAGCGACGATGTCAGAGGAGAGGAGGGAGAAAAGGTGGCGGCGAAGTGAAATGAAGAGGAAAAAGGATATGTGGAGACCCATGAACCTAATATAGACTACCCAGACCCACAGACGCAGAACCGAAGGTCACATGCGAGAAAGCCCTAGAGTCCGAAGGCCGCAGGGGTCGAAAAAAATCCTATATATATATAACATAAAATTATTTAAGATATATGCATGTATTATAACATAACATGTTACAACGTAATCATAACAATATTTCATAATATAACTATATAATTATATATATTTAACTAAATTATAATTTTGTTATAACATTACATATATATATATATATATATATATATCTATTGTTTATATTATAACATAGTTCTATAATTATTTAGTTCGTACATAACATAGTTCTATAATTATTTGACATGTATAACATAAAATTATTTAACATAAAACACACACACACACACACACACACACATATATATATATATAACAACAACTATTTCATAACTATGTAATTATATAATTATTTAAATATAATTATATATTAAACTATTATAAAGTTATAACATATCTCTCACACACATATATATATATCTATATATATATATAAAATATAACATGACATAATTCTATAATTATTTAACACACACACATACATATATAAAGTGACATGTAATATAACTATAATTCATAACTATATATATAGGTGTTAAATAGTTATATATATATATATATATCTATTTAACACCAACCTATATCCAAAATTTGGACTAAGATTTTAGATACTTTGTGTAGTATTAAATTTTTTCTTTGATTTAAGAAACAATATTGGGTGAAGATGTTCAATTAAAATTTTACCTAATTTGGAATTTTAATGTGGTAACAGATTTTGTTGAAGGTATATTTATGATCCATTCAACTTATATGGTAAAGGAACTGTTAAACTTAAGAGTAGAACAAACTCACTTAATTGTTGTGTTAACTAATAAACTTAAGAGTAGAAAGAACTCACTTAATTGTTCTGTAACTAATTTTTAATTGTTTATTTATATGGTTATTTAAATTTTTGTTTAAATGGACACTGTCCAAAATTATTTTTATTATTTATTTATTGAAGACCTAATATACTTACACATCACTATCATAGTGGTTGTACAATGTGCCTCTCCAGGTAATAATATATATATATATATATATTTCATAACATAATTACGTAGTTATATACATAATTTAACTATTATAACTATAACATCATATCCCTATATATATATATATATATATATAACATAAAATAATTATATTACTATTTATCATAACATAAAGTTATTTGACACACACACACACACACACACACACACACACACACATATAGTGCAACATGTATGGTGTATAACTATAACATAATATAACTATAACATTTAACAAAGTATAACCATTTAAAACATAACATATATATATATATATATATATATATATATAGATTTCAAGAATGCATTATTGATAGATACATTAAATCCATCATAAAAAGTGAATTTATTGCCTTCATGTGGTTGCACCTAACACATGTCATGTGTAAAAAAAACATTAAGAACTTAAAGTCTATTGGAGTATTTAGCTGGCATGAAATTTTATTATTTTTGTAAATAGGTTTTTTTCAAAACTTTACATATTAAATGCACTATGAATAAAATGTATTATTTAGAAACAAGAAAAAAAGTGAAGGTATATTTGTTCACTTCTTTCGATTGTGTTTACATGGAACTCAATGCTTTGACTGATCAACTATAAAAAAATGGACTCTAAAGTTGATGAGTTCAGGTTAGATTATTCTGCTTGAGTTTAGAAATGTTTTTTTGTCAACATTCTTTCTAAGTCAACATTTTTTCATGGATTAGTTTATATGTATTACATGTAATACTTTAGTCAACATTATTTTCTTGGATTAGTACATATATATTATATGTAATATGCTGAGTTATCCCATAAACACGCCCCAACTATAGGTTATCGCAATGTGATGGGTTTTGTTATACGTGGTTGGGCTCATGATAGATCATGCAGCCCACCGAGAGTTAAATTTCCACTCATAGATCCAACCTCTCATGCCAGTCAGAGTCTCAGAGGCAGTGTTTATGTCTTTGTTGATGATCATGCTACCTCTAGTGGACCTTCTTCACCTATTTCAGGTACATTTCCTGCATTTTAAAATCCTTTTTAAAATTTATGTGTTTATGTCTTGAAATTGTCTTCAAATTATGTATGTGAATTTAATGTATATATTATTATGCTTCTAGTTTGATAATTGTATATGTTAAATTATGTTTATGATTTTCAAGCCCTTAGCAAGTCGAAGCTAAGGATCAGAGTGAAGCATCGATCCCTTCGTGGCATGATGCTACAACTCATATCACATTGGAGGTTGTTACGACCCATCATACGTGGATCACACAAGAGATACGTAACATCCCTGCCAATTCACTGACTTGTCTTAGTTTTTATTTGATGTTGGATAACATCAATAGGTTGATCGAGACATACCAAAGGTTGGGCCCATAGAGCCACCTCGTATATTCCATAAAAGGGATTAGGAGGCATAAGTTAGGAGGCCCAAATACTTGGGAGGTGGTGAAAGAGGCAACCAAGGACATTGATGTTCATGGGGAGTTGTTCGACATCCCTTCAGATCACCCTAGTAGATATATAGGTATGATTCTACTGAAATATTTTAGGAATGTTGAAGCAATTACCACTTTTGTGTATGATAGATTCATTAGAGCTTGGGGCTAGTTCCCCCACCATGACTAGGTCACCATTCATTTTTCCAAGAATTTATATGCAGATTTCATGTTACATATTAGGCCAGATTACACTGATACCAGATCTCATTATTATGGACCAACTTAGGCCTGAGGTAAGATTAGACATCACAAGAATGAGGGAAGTTTTGTCCACATGTTGTGGCTAGGAGGGTTTGGAAACATTCGGATTATTACAACTAGGTGTCAATACCTTAGCTGATTGTAATTATTTAGATTAACTAGAGTCAGAGGAAGTCGAATAGCTCAGTTGTCTAGCTGTCGGTTCAGTTATTGAATAAATAGTAACTAGGCTTTTGGGTTCCAAAACGGTCCTCATAGAGGAACCGAAGAGTCACACTCTGTAATGTATATAATTATACCCTTCAGATGTACAAGGGAGAGGAAGAATAGAGGAATTCCTGCAATAAACTCTGTGTATTGTCGATTGCCCCAATTGAATGAATTTCTACTTTGTTGACTATCTAATTGCCTTGGAATGTTAATTGCGTGGTAATTCGTTTGATTGTGAGGCGTTTGTGTACTGACATTCCGTTCTCTGTCTTTAAATTCCGTAAAGAAATCCATATGGAAGCGAAGTCTGTATGGAGGAGCAGGGTCGTGGAACTCTGCTTAGAGTAATGGAATCCCGCGTAACACAGAATTTTGTATTTGTTTGTGAATCCCCCCCAACCGGAGACTAAACTCTGAGTTAACGAATGCGAAGGAGAACGTAACCGCATTAACTTTGGTTAAACATCGTGGAAAACCGCGAGTGGTTTTGAAGAGTGGATTTCCCCATTTCCGCACCGCCTTCCGACCATAAGTGGTATCCGTAGAGCGGGCAGCGAATCCATAGACCGTCGGACACATGGCCAAAGAACTGTTTGAAAACCGCTCGTTAACTTGCGCCTTCGCACGTTAACCCTCGTACCAGGACACCGGGCGAAATGCACGAGAATCGTCGATCTGGCGCGGGAACATCGGACGGTGGACGTGGGACATAGATGCACGAACGATAATAAACGTGTGCAGAGGATAAAGGGGTACGGTACACGCATTTGATTGGTTATTGACATATATATATGTAGGTGGGCCCGACGTGAAAAGTTTTGTTATAAAGTTTGTCCAAAGCATAGTGTATACGTATAAAATCCGAAGGTTTAACTAATAACTATAAAGTGTTGGGGTATATATATATAAAGGCGCGGAGTGATAGCTTGTTAAGTTGGTAACGTATATATAAGCCGGGGATTAGTTATAACATTCTAAAGCTACCAAGTAATTTTATTTATCAATTTTTCTAAAATTGATAAATAACATTTCCGAGAGGACAAAAAGACCTTGTTGACTGAACCACGTCATCGTTGACCGGTTCTGGTTGGACGGACTAGCGGTTGTTACTGCACCATTTTTGGTATCAGAGCGGGAAGTTTGAGCTGTTTGCTGACATGGCAATCCGACTTGGTAGAGGTGATGGTAGGAGGAGACCTGTAGCCAACGCAGAGGTGTTGGAGGTGTTGCAGAGGGTCGAAGCCAGAATGGATGCCGTGGAGCGAAGACAGACCAGAGATCCTGAAGACATCAGCGAACCTGAAACGGAAGAAGCTGAAGAAAATTGTTTAGTTCCACCGACGATGTCAATCAGAGTTTAATTTAATGTCAACCCGGGAAGGTAAACTTAGAAGTGCTTATCTAAAATATATAGATCTAGAAAGATTCCTAATTTGTCCAAGATCTTAAAGTCCCCTTACAAGAACATATTCATTAAGATCTCTTTCAATAACTAATCAAACCTAGATCTAATAATTGTATGAGGTCTTACAGTTCTCTTACAAGAACACTTTCAAATAAGACTCTTCCAATATTAGAACATTTAACAAAGCTTAAAAACTGAAATGAAATAAACCTAAATCTAATAATTGTATGAGATCTTATGGTTCTCTTACAAAAAACACTTTCAAATAAGATCCTTCCAATATTAGATTATTTAACAAAAACTTGAAAGCTAAAATGAAACAAAAACATAAATTAAATTATACCTAAAGTAAGCAAATAAGCATGCAAGTGAGGCCATGGGGGCCCTCCATAACTCCACAAGCACACCACTTCAATGGAGACTCAGATGTAGAGGCAAAATCGAAGTATGAATCCTTTATTTGAAAATCTCCATTACAAACCAACTCTAAGCTTCTAAGATTACATACTCCAAAATTCTAAGATTACAAAACTTCAAGATTACAATATTACAAAGACTTCAACATTACAAATGGAGGATATTGTACTCCTATTTATACAATGGGATGAGTAACAAACTCATAATGATCATCCACTAATCTCTCTTTTAGTTCCATACATCTCTCAACCATCTAGACACATAACCCCTTTTGTCCTTGATCTTCTCCATGAGATCATAATCTTCTCCATGAGGTTTATCTTCTCAAATTCGAATTTGATCCTTCAAGGCCACATAAAGGTGTCTTGGAAGCTTCCTTTGCACCTACACATGTCACAAAAACAACCCACTTTCCATATATAAAGTAAAATATATTATTTTCTAATATTTAATCAAGAATTTCTCTCAAAAATGCTTAAAAATAAATAATATTTGGAAAATATAAATTAGAACCATTAATGGTGAATAATAGGGAAAATGAAGTGACATGGTGGTGAATAATGGGTGATAAAATGGAAGCATAGGTGAAAAATGTATGGTAATGAGTGACATTTTGAAACCCAAACATACTCCCCAACTGAAGCTCTTGCATGTCCTCATGCAAGCTACTACAATGACTTGTTTAATTTGATTCTTGGATGAGCTTCCTTTTACAAGATGTTTGGTTCTTGTGTAACAAACATCTTTCAATCATGGACTTCCTTTTAACTTTGCACATCTGTAACAAGCATCTTTCAATCATGAACTTCCTTTTAACTTTGCACATCTTTGGATAACTTTTATTTTTGCAAAGCATTTGCATCTTTTAATGATTGGTTCTTGTGTTACAATCATTATTTACTTTGTTGAGATCTCTTTTTAATGATTGGTTCTTGTGTTTACAATCATTATTTACTTTGTTGAGATCAATCATTTTAAGAAGTCATTTAATATGCTCATCATATTTAAGAAGTCATTTAATATGCTCATCATTTTGTAGTAGTTTTATTGTGGGAAAACTATGTGGGTTAAGATGTAATATGAATGAGGGAAAAAAAAAAATGAAGTGTGAAGTGTGAAATTCCCCCCTCCCCAACTGATGGTTTTTGGCAATTTTTTAATGAGAAAGGGAATAGTGAAATAGTGGAATATTTTCCAAATATCATCATTTTAGCATCTAAAAAGAATTTCAAGATTAAAGGTTAGAAAACATTATACCTTACTTACCTACAGAAGTGGATGAATCATGCATGTTCAGCTGCTACAATTCTGATCTGAAGCTTCTTCTGCAAGTTGTGGATGAAAGATGGATCTGTATTGTCGTATCTGCTGCTGGATAGTCTGATGAATCTAATGAGTCTGCTGAATATGGCTGAAAATCTATAAGGCTTGGAAGGTATACAAAATATATAAGTTACATTTTCCTCCCCCCAACCTTATTTATTGACTTGTCCTCAAGTCATGACAAACTGAAAAACAATGAACGAAAGTCTGCTTCATCTGCTACAAAATATAGGTCTTCAAGTCTTCAACGCTCGATGGCACAGATCTTACTATGTGATTAAATGTGCTGGTGTCGAACATAGCAAGAAGTTGTTGGCTTAGTGGCCATTAATGAATGCCACTAGTCAACACGAGAGCTCCCACCATTGATTCCAATGGGAGTCAAGATGCCTAACACATCTTTGTAGGTACGAATATGTTTGTTGTGGTCGAGTCACCTACAAGATCCAACGAACAAGGGATATTAATGTACTCCCATTGTTCATTGGCAAGAGTACTTGCCATTAAGGCATGCAAGCCTCTAGGTGTTTTTACAAAGATAATTAGACTCTAGGACTTTGACTCAATGATATACATAGAAGCAGTGTTTTATTAGCGGAAATGAAAAATGGTAGGAAAAGGGAAATGGAAATGGAAAATGGCTTTTATTGATGGGTTATGAATAGATGAAAGGAAATGCATGGTTAATGAATAATAACTCTTGCTGTGAAAAATGGACATGGAAATGATATGCTTTATGGATTTACAATTGGTGGAATTCAAAATCTTTTTCAAAAAGGGAGGTGCAAGGTAGTGGTTTTAGATATGGATTTGTCTTTAGAATTTTCCATGAATTTAGTCTTTTGAAGACCAATTGTCATCACAATGTAATATCCTTAATGATCACTTGATTATCCTGTAACCTGTAAAAAAAACTTGGCAGAAAGAAACATAAGTGTGTTCAGGAATGAATGCACATTTCCTTCATGATTCTTACGCAAAAATTTCATACCAAATAAAACAAATTAAGGACAATAAAAGTGTTGAAATTAAGTTAATTCATGATATTAATATCAATCCATTCTTAAAAGTAACCATAAAAATTAATACTCCCTGTTTGTGTCAGATAACTCGTGAAATGTGCTCGGCAAAAGATTGGCATTAGAAAGATCTGTTGTGTTATGCATATTAGTATGTCACATAAAGGCATTCAACAGAAAGATGTTATGAGTTTAATGCCAAATTGAAGCTATCGAAACAAGATAATCATCATCTATAGAATCCTCCAAATGTTTAATAAATAGATCCTCGAAATTTGTTTCCAAGTGTTCCATTATTTATTTTTCAAATCTACGTGAATGTTGTGGAATTTTTTAATTTTTCTTTTTATTTTGCACTTGTACCAACTCTTGCAATTTCAACCAGTCCTGTAATTCTCATGATTCTCTCAATTTTCATATCACCAAAGTTTTTTTTTAATGCCAATATCCTTCACATGCCAATATTTACCCTTTAAATCCTTCAAAACAATCACAAAACACATAACAATTTTTTTATTTCTTTTATTTTTTGTTTGTTTGTATTTTTTTTTTTTAAACATAATAACAAACATAATATAGCAATAACAATCATATGTAATATAAAACAATATTTTAAACATAACAATCATCACAACAAATTACAATTAACAAAAAAAAAATTACAACTATATTAATAACATATTAATATATTAGTATAATTAATATAATTAATATATTAATATATTAATACAATCGTAACATATATTAATACAAATCAAACATTAAAAATTATAACTAAAAATATACAAAAACAAATCAAAACAAGTCAAACATTAACTAAAAATATCAAAACAAATCAAAATAATAATAAATACAATAAATAACAATAAATACAAAACAAATTAAAACTAAAAATGGAAAAGAAACCGTAAACCAAAATGCAAAATGGCATATGGAGGGTTGATGGCGTTCCAATATGAATTGGAATTCATCATTTTCTGCAGCTTAAGAAGATGAAATTGCAGACGTGGGGATGGAGAATTGGTTGATCTCAGTGTGGAAGAAAAAGGTCTCAACTCTACCAGCTTCTGCCATGGTTTCTCCTCGAAGGCTTAATGAAAAGACAAACGAGAAAACCACCGAAATGAGCTTTCAAACAACAAAACAAATGTTAATGCGATTTTTTTTTTTTTTTTTGCCATGATGTTGATAAAATCATATTACAGATTTCGGTTCTACAGAGAATTTTGAGTTTGATCTGTTTTGTATTGGCGTTGTATTGAAAATGTTTGGTGTTTTGTTTGTTTGTTTGAATGCTCTCGCCTCTGTTTTGATATGACAGGATTTGTTATTTTTTTTTAATTTTTTTTTTTAACAATTCATTTGGTTGTGTTTTATTATTTTATTTTTTATTGTTTTTATTATATTTTTTAATTGTTTTGTTTTGTTTTGAATTTTTTTATTTTTTATTTGTGTTTTTGTTTTGTTTAAAGTTTTATTGTTTTGTTTTTAATGTGTTTTTTTTTTTTTTATGTTTTTTTAAAAAAAAATTATGGTTTGTATTTCATTTTTATTTATTTAGTTTGTTTTATTGTGAAAATTTTTATTTAAATGAGTTTGTTGTTTTTTTTTTAAATTTTTTTTTAAATCTAAAAAAAATGAAATTGAACCTATCTCTAAAAAATGATTAGTTTTCAATTTTTTAATTCTAAAAAAAAAATGGAATTAAACCTATCTAAAAATTGTTGTGTTTTTATTTTATTTTTTATTTAAATCTAAAAATAAAGAAAATAAAATGGAATTCTATGTAAAAATGGTTAGTTTTCAAAACAAATTTTTTTTTTTCAATTTAATAATTTATATACATGATACATATATTATTATTATTTTGTGAGAATTTTTTTTAAATTTTTTTTTTTTTTTTTAAACTAAAATTAAAAGAAAACTAAATTTGCTTATTCACAAATTTCTTTATTGTCATATCGCAGATTAATTTTCCAGCAAAAGTGTTTTGATTGGAATAAATCAATAGATTTTCTGATCTTCCTGATCGCACGAAGCGCAGGAAGAGAGCATACTAATCTCTTGATTTTTTTTTATTTATGTAGGTTAGTGTGGATGGATAAAACACAATTAAGATCTACGACAAGACCTTGCATTATCTACACTCTTTCTGCAATGTCACGGGGGCATTTAGACTCTCAGAAGACAAAGCTTTCCGATAATCAGGCTCCTGGCTCACCTGTGATATAGAAACAAGACATAGAAATGCAAAGATGAAGCAGCTCTTTTTATCCATGATGATATTAAAAAAAAAACAAGACTAAAAGAAAATTCTACAAGGAAATTCTACGACGAAATTCTACGAGATCTCGTTTTATTTTTATTTTTAATCTATTCTACATTAACTTGAAAGATGTTTTATTTTCTAAATAAAAGCATGCTTCCATTGAAGCCATCTATGGATTAAAAGTTCGAACATGCTCACATCAAGATTTAAAAATTCTACGTTATGTTTTACAAGTATGTGAAAATCCTGTCTTAGAGTTGGCTCAAGGTGATTGTCCTTGCTCTCCAAGAAGTACCTGTTCAACATTGTCAAAGCCCTCATCCGTAGATGGATTAGTGAGAAATGGGGGGTTTAAAATAAAAACTGAATTTAAATTAACTATGTGCGAAAATAAAAATGCTCCAAACTTTGAACTCCTTTATGAACCTGCTGTCACCAAGTTCCACAAATTAGCCCATTAAAAACAAATGCATAAAATAATTACTAAATCCTTCTAGTTGCACTTCCACGGAAACGGCGCCAAAATGTTTAGTTCCAATTGATGATGTCAATTAGAGTTTAATTTAATGTCAACCCGAGAAGGTAAACTTAGAAGTGCTTATCTAAAATATATAGATCTAGAAAGATTCCTAATTTGTCCAAGATCTTAAATTCTCCTTACAAGAACATATTCATTAAGATCTCTTTCAATAACTAAACAAACCTAGATCTAATAATTGTATGAGGTCTTACAGTTCTCTTACAAGAACACTTTCAAATAAGACTCTTCCAATATTAGAACATTTAACAAAACTTAAAAACTGAAATGAAACAAACCTAAATCTAATAATTGTATGAGATCTTATGGTTCTCTTACAAAAACACTTTCAAATAAGATCCTTCCAATATTAGATCATTTAACAAAGCTTAAAAACTGAAATCAAACAAAAACATAAATAAATTATACCTAAATTAAGAAAATAAGCATGCAAGTGAGGCCATGGGGGCCCTCCATAACTCCACAAGCACACCACTTCAATGGAGACTCATATGTAGAAGAAAAATTGAAGTATGGATCCTTTATTTGAAAATCTCCATTACAAACCAACTCTAAGCTTCTAAGATTACATACTCCAAAATTCTAAGACTACAAAAACTTCAAGATTACAATATTACAAAGACTTCAACATTACAAATGGAGGAGATTGTACTCCTATTTATACAATGGGATGAGTAAAAAACTCATAATGATCATCCACTAATCTCTCTTTTAGTTCCATACATCTCTCAACCATCTAGACACATAACCCCCTTTGTCCTTGATCTTCTCCATGAGATCATAATCTTCTCCATGAGGTTTATCTTCTCAAATTCGAATTTGATCCTTCAAGGCCACATAAAGGTGTCTTGGAAGCTTCCTTGGCACCTACACATGTCACAAAAACAACCCACTTTCCATATATAAAGTAAAATATATTATTTTCTAATATTTAATCAAGAATTTCTCTTAAAAATGCTTTAAAATAAATAATATTTGGAAAATATAAATGAGACCCATTAATGGTGAATAATAGGAAAAATGAAGTGACATGGTGGTGAATAATGGGTGATAAAATGGAAGTATAGGTGAAAAATGTATGGTAATGAGTGACATTTTGAAACCCAAACAAAAATGTGTTGGAATTCCTCCTGATTTGAGGCTCCTTAGAACTGTTCTGGGATCTGCAGTTAAGCCCAAAATTGAAGTGTCGAGTTATACAGGGGGACTGAATCCAGAAGAGCTGGTGGACTAGATAAACGAACTGAACAAGTGCTTCGATTATGAAGAAATAAGTGAAGATAAAAAGGTCAAGTTTGCAGTAACAAAGCTGAAAGGACATGCTGCACTTTGGTGGGATGGAGTGCAGGCAGAGAGGAGGAGAGTTGGCAAGCAACCTATCAAGAGCTGGACCAGAATGATGGCCAAATTGAAAGGTAAATTCTTACCTAGTGATTACCAGCTGACATTGTATAAACAAATGCAGAACCTGAGACAGAGGTTGCTGACAGTAAAGGAATACACAGAAGAATTCTACAGAGTGAGCATAAGAGCTGGGCAATTCCAAGATACACCAGAAAAGACTGCCAGATATGTGAATGGTCTCAAGCTGGAGATCCAAGATGAGATTGGTCTCTTGTCTCCCAAGACAGTAGAAGAGGCGTACCAGATGGCCTTGAAAGCAGAGGAGAAACTCCTGAGGAAACAGTCTGCCAAGAAGAGAGGTACTTTCCGTGGGAAGGGAAGTCAGGGTGGTAGAGGAAAGCCTACACCCAAGGATGGAGTTGACAGTAGCTCACCTCAGAATGCATCTACAGAGGATGATGCAAGAGGCAGAAGGGGTTCTTACAGAGGCAGAGGAAGAGGAAGAGGAGGCAGGGACAGAGGCAGAGGCAGAGAGCTGAGGTGTTATAGATGTCAAGGAGTGGGACACAAGCACTATGAATGTCCAGAGAATGTGAGTGCTGGCCCGAGAAATGCTGTTGTTGCCCAGGTTGAAGAAGAAGCAGAAATTGAAGAAAAAGTTCTTCCAGAGAGGGGAGAGTCCTTGGTGGTTAATAAGGTCTTGTTGAAACAAACCAAAGAAGTCACTGAGCCTACACAAAGGAAGACTTTGTTTAGGAGCATATGCAAAGTCCAAGGGAAATGCTGCCAGCTAATCATTGATAGTGGCAGCGCAGACAATTTGGTTTCCACCGAGGTGATAGAAAACCTAAAGCTGAAGACTAGGGAGCACCCCACTCCCTACAGGGTGTCCTCGCTGCATAAAGGGCACCAGCTGGTTGTGAAAGAACAGTGTGAGATAGAGCTGCAAATGGGCAAATACAAGGACAAAGTTTTGTGTGATGTAATGCCCATGGATGTGTGTCATATATTGCTGGGTAGACCTTGGCAGTTTGACAGAGCAGCAGTGCATGATGGCAAGAAGAACACTTACAAGTTCTTCAAAGATGGGGTACATCATATATTGATTCCCATGGAAGAAGGAGAGCCATCCAGCAGAGTGATTGATCTAAAGACCTTGTTGCTGAGCAGGAAGGAATATCTGCAGCAGATAGAAGAAGAAGAGGTAAGCTTTGCTTTAGTTTGCAAACCAAAAGTAGTTCTTACTTCTACAAAGATTTCTGATTTACCAGTAGAGATACAAGAGATGTTAGACAATTACTGTGACATCGTTGTGGATGATTTACCTGATGAGCTGCCACCTGTGAGAAAGATCAGCCATCAGATAGATTTTATCCCTGGTTCAAATCTACCAAATAAGGCAGCCTACAGAATGACCCCCAAGGAAAATGAAGAAATCAGGAGACAAGTACAGGAACTGGTGGACAAAGGACTGATCAGAGAAAGTTTGAGTCCATGTGCAGTACCAGCAGTATTGAGCCCAAAGAAAGATGGAGGCTGGAGGATGTGTACTGATTCCAGAGCAATTAATAAGATCACAATCAGGTACAGATTCCCTTTACCCAGAATAGAGGATTTGATGGACTGTTTGAGTGGTGCTAAATACTTCTCAAAGATAGATTTAAAGAGTGGATACCATTAGATTAGAATTAGAGAGGGTGATGAGTGGAAAACTGCTTTTAAAACAAATGAAGGACTGTATGAATGGATGGTAATGCCTTTTGGGTTGTCAAATGCACCTAGTACCTTTATGAGACTCATGAATGAAGTATTGAGGGAATTCATTGGTAAATTTGTGATAGTGTATTTGGATGATATATTAGTTTTCAGCAGAACTAAAGAGGAACATTTGAGGCATCTTAATCATGTCTTGAAGAAGCTGCACCAAGAGAAACTGCTGATAAATTTAAAGAAGTGCTCATTCATGAAGGAAGAGTTGGTGTATTTGGGATTTTTTGTTTCCGCAGAAGGATTGAAGATGGACCCAGAAAAGGTTAAGGCAATTGTGGAGTGGCCTTCACCCATGAATGCTTTTGAGGTAAGGAGTTTCCATGGACTTGCTAGTTTTTACAGAAAGTTTATAAGAAACTTCAGTAAGATCAATGCACCCATAATTGAGACAATAAGGAAGAGCAAACAGCCATTTAAGTGGACTGCTGAAGCAGAGAGAAATTTTAAAGTTTTAAAGCAAAAGATAACAGAGAAGCCTGTTTTAATTCTGCCTGATTTCACCAAACCATTTCAAGTAAAATGTGATGCCAGTGGGGAGGCCATTGGGGCTGTTTTGAGTCAGGATGATAGGCTTGTAGCCTATTTCAGTGAGAATTTAAATGACACCAGGAGAAAGTATTCCTCTTATGAGAAGGAATTCTATGCAATTGTTCAAGCACTGAAGAAGTGGAGACATTATTTGATGTCCAAGGAGTTTGTATTGTATTCTGATAATCATGCTTTGCAGTATATTGTACAGCAGCCCAAGTTGAAACACAAGCATGCTAAATGGGTTGAGTATCTCCAAAGTTTTAATTTTGTTTTGAAACATATAAGTGGCCAAGCCAATAAAGTAGCTGATGCTTTGAGTAGGAGACATTTTCTTGTTCAAGAGACTAATTTTGAAGTTGCAGGATTCGATTTTCTCAAAGAATTATATAAAACAGATCCAGATTTTAGAGAAGCATTTGAGGCATGTAGTAACCCTGTTTTGACAGATAGAAGTTAGTGGCTGGACTATTTCCTGCAGGAGGACTTGTTATTTAGAAAAAACCAACTGTGTATACCAAAATGTTCCATGAGAGAAAATTTGATCAAAGAAAAGCATAGTGGTGGACTTGCTGGACACTTTGGTACTGATAAGACTTATGAGCAGCCGAGTCACTTTTATTTCTGGCCCAAGATGAGAGCAGAAGTGGACAAGTTTGTGAAGAATTGCAAGATTTGTCAATATGCCAAAGGAAGGAGCCAGAATGCAGGATTGTACACTCCCTTACCTATTCCAGACAGGCCTTGGGACATGGTGAGTATGGATTTTGTTCTAGGATTTCCCAAGACTCAAAGAGGGAATGATGCAGTCTTTGTTGTGGTGGATAGATTCTCCAAAATGGCACATTTTATTCCATGTTATAAAACTAGTGATGCCACCCATGTTGCTAACTTGTTTTTCAAAGAAGTTGTTAGATTGCATGGGTTGCCCAAGAGTATTGTTTCAGACAGAGACACCAGATTTGTGGGTCATTTTTGGAGGACACTATGGAAGAAACTTGGCACCAAACTGAGTTTCAGCTCAGCTTATCATCCCCAGACTGATGGACAAACTGAGGTAGTGAATAGGAGTTTGGGAAATTTGTTGAGGAGTCTTGCAGGAGAACATCCCAAGCAGTGGGATCATATTTTGCCTCAGGCAGAATATGCATATAATG
This sequence comes from Pinus albicaulis, assembly GCA_034641835.2. Taxonomy (NCBI): domain Eukaryota; kingdom Viridiplantae; phylum Streptophyta; class Pinopsida; order Pinales; family Pinaceae; genus Pinus; species Pinus albicaulis. The sequence goes on from CM076578.1 coordinate 956,873,122, forward strand.
ATTCACCAAACAGAAGCACAGGGCAGAGTCCATTTCATATTGTTTATGGAATGCATCCCAGAGGAATATCAGAATTAAGAAATCTGGGAAGAGCAGAGTTAAGGAGTGCAGATGGTGAAGAATTTGCTTCAGAGATCCAGGCCATACATGAACAAGTGAAACATCAACTACAAGGCAGCAACATCAAATACAAAAACAGAGCAGACTTGAGCAGAAAAGAAGTTCATTTTGAAGTAGGAGACTTAGTTTTGGCACACTTGAGAAAGGAGAGGTTCCCAAAGAAGCAGTATAATAAATTGAAGTTCAAAAATATTGGGCCATGCAAGATACTTAGAAAGTTTTCTGCAAATGCTTATGAGATTGAATTGCCACCTGATGTTGGAATATCTCCCATTTTTAATGTTGCATATTTGTACAAGTATGAAAATGATGGTGCAGAGGACAGATCAGCAGACAAGGAACAGATTGAGTGGAAAGAACAGCTACCTCCAGCTCAGCCATTGCAACCAGAGAAGATATTGGACAAGAGAGTGTTCAAAAGGACCAGAGGACAAGAGTACTTTCAGTACTTGATCAAATGGAAGGATAAACTAGAGGAAGATGCCACTTGGATGATTGAAGGAATGTTGCAGAAGATTGGCAGATCAGTGGAGGAGCTCATGGACAGGAGCCCATGAAGAAAATTGCCCTCAGGAGTTTGATGTAGGGGCATTAGACACTGGCCAGCAATGTAGGAAGTTTTGTCCACATGTTGTGGCTAGGAGGGTTTGGAAACATTCGGATTATTTCAGCTAGGTGTCAATACCTTAGCTGATTGTAATTATTTAGATTAACTAGAGTTAGAGGAAGTCGAATAGCTCAGTTTTTCTAGCTGTCAGTTCAGTTATTGAATAAATAGTAACTAGGCTTTTGGGTTCCAAAACGGTCCTCATAGAGGAACCGAAGAGTCACACTCTGTAATGTATATAATTATACCCTTCAGGTGTACAAGGAGGAGGAAGAATAGAGGAATTCCTGCAATAAACTCTGTGTATTGTCGATTGCCCCAATTGAATGAATTTCTACTTTGTTGATTATCTAATTGCCTTGGAATGTTAATTGCGTGGTAATTCGTTTGATTGTGAGGCGTTTGTGTACTGATATTCCGTTCTTTGTCTTCAAATTCCGTAAGGAAATCTGTATGGAAGCGAAGTCTGTATGGAGGAGCAGGGTCGTGGAACTCTGCTTAGAGTAATGGAATCCCGCGTAACACAGAAATCTGTATTTTTTTGTGTTAAGTGAATCCCCCCCAACTGGAGACTTAACTCTGAGTTAACGAATGTGAAGGAGAATGTAACCCGCATTAACTTTGGTTAAACATCGTGTAAACCCGCGAGTGGTTTTGGAGAGTGGATTTCCCCATTTCCGCACCGCCTTCCGACCATAAGTGGTATCCGTAGAGCGAGCAGCGAATCCATAGACCGTCAGACACGTGGCCAAAGAACTATTTGAAAACCGCTCGTTAACTTGCACCTTCGCACGTTAACCCTCGTACCAGGACGCCGTGTGAAATGCACGAGAATCGTCGATCTGGCGCGGGAACATCAGACGGTGGACGTGGGACATAGATGCACGAATGATAATAAACGTGTGCGGAGGATAAAAGGGGTACGGTACACGCATTTGATTGGTTATTGACATATATATATGTAGGTGGGTCCGACGTGAAAAGTTTTGTTATAAAGTTTGTCCAAAGCATAGTGTATACGTATAAAATCCGAAGGTTTAACTAATAACTATAAAGTGTCGGGGTATATATATATAAAAGCGCGGAGTGATAGCTTTGTTAAGTTGGTAACGTATATATAAGCCAGGGATTAGTTATAACATTCTAAAGCTACCAAGTAATTTTATTTATCAATTTTTCTAAAACTGATAAATAACATTGCCGAGAGAAAAAAAAAGACCTTGTTGACTGAACCACGTCATCGTTGACCGGTTCTGGTTGGACGGACTTGCGGTTTGTTGCTGCACCAACAAGGGGGATCGTTAGGACCCTAGGAATGTACCACCACCTCCAATATTCTTGCCACTACTGTCTCAAAGATTGGTATTACCGACAAAGCTATAGGAGATATCACAACTCGGTTGTGAGACTAGGGAGACTATTGCAGACAACATTTGGACGTCATTGGCCAGTGCGCATGTCGCATTGGATGGAGAGATTAGGAGACCACCATGATTGCTTCATGACCCACCAATGCCCTTATATGATGATGCATTTCTCGCGAGTTTACCCTTTCACCAAATTTTGACATATACATGTATTTATTGTGATGTCATTCGCGATACTTGGAGGGTGCACGACCTGCATGACACAAACCATGTACTTATATATACGAAAAAATTGACTCTTATTGTAAAATTATAAATAATTATTTATATTAATTTCTATTCGTATTAGATACATTAATAAGAGAAAGGCATGGCTCCTAATGGCATTTCAACCAACTTCAACACTATACAAGGTTAAATATGCAAGGCCATTTACTTTTGAGAGATATTGCAATTCAGTTATATGTATTAGTGAATTATGATTTCTTTATTCATTAATGAGGAATTCTAGGTTTGTGTGACCATTCATGAGGGTTAAAAATCATGTATTAAACAATGAACCTTGAGTTACTACAACTGATTGAAATATTCATTTACAACAATATATAAGTGTGCATAATCTCATAGAAGCATCATATCATTCATAGGATAAGTGACTACCAACTCTATCTAGATACTCATTTAACATCTGACATATAAATTTAACTCATAACATGTAAGATTATCTATAATCTAGGGTATGGCAGTGAATTTCCTAGACTCATAAATATATAAGAAAACTGAAAACTTATAAATTAACATGTTAACTAAGTGACTTCAGATAATTTGTAACAATCATGTAAGTGATCCTACAATTCACGAAGATGGCAACCATTTCACCATTCAACCATTCATTACCATCATGGAAAATTAGGATAACTAGTCATCCATGAATATGTAATGATTCATGCATTCATTCAAGAATGATATAGAACCATATATCTACCAATATCACAACAAGCATGATCAACATCCATAAATCAAATACGCATAAATAATTATACTTATCTACGTGAGTTAGATTAGCTGGAAACTTAAGGATATAATTTCACTTCCACCCAATCATAGGCCAACTACCTTGTGATATTTCTTGCAACTAACCACCAACAAGACAGATCTAGAGTCTAAGGGGATGCCTGCATAGGAAAAATTCACATCAATGGATGAATATAATACTCATGAGATGGAGTCCACTATCCAGTGATTTATCAATTTCTCTATAGCAATAAACACAGTAGTGACTCACTTACTCTTTGAGTTTCAAGCACAAGGAATCACCCAACTTCTAAACGGTATGTCACTTTGTTTTAAGGGATTGAATCCACTATGAAGGTGGTTCATCAGTCAGATAGAAAGAACTTAGTGTTTTTTCAGCCAAGTCAAGCACTAAGTGGTTCATTTCCTTAACTACAAGCACCCAATGGGTTAATTGACCATTCAACAAGTGATTCATCAACTAAACAATAAGCACTAAATGGTTCATTAGAAAAACAATAAACATCATAGGGGATATATTGCTCAATTATAGTGATTTATTTCACTATGAAGGTGGTTTAGCAACCAAATAGCAAGCACCTTAGTGGTTCATAAACTAACAACAAGCACTAAGTGGTTCTTTAGCCTAAATGCAAGAACCGAATGGTTTAATCAACCATTCAAAAAGCACTTAGTGGTTCATCAATACAACAACAAGAAATACATGTTTTGTATGCTCCACAACTCCACGTTTTTTAGGATCTACCAATTCCAAATCATGCCCAACAATCAGTCCAACATAAAATATAGAAAATACAAGCTAGCCAAGGGCCAACCACCAAGAATTCAATAACAAAATTCGAACAAAAAAAAATATGAATGCTCGATTGACCCAACATGAACGAGAGAGAATTCCCCCCCTCCCTACCCCCCTTCCCCTCCTTGATTGTCCTATGTTATGTGTGTATTTATATTTTTTTCTTCCGCAACCTAATGTGTTAAGAGAGAGCACCAACTTCCTCTTCTCTATGTGTTCGTGAAAGTGTACCTTGTTTTTTGTGTTTTCTCCTGAATGGTTGTCTCTTTGATCTACAATAGGAAAAGGGGAATGTGCACCACTTACCCTTCCACTGCTCCAATCCAATCTCTTAATGTTTTTCAATGAACTCTCATAAATGAACTGCCATCAAAATGCTACCAACTCTAGTTCGACCCCATTCGCATCATATCAAAATATGTCAACGAGTGGCTTCCCTTGGTTGGAAGTGACTTCTACATTTAATTCAATTGGGTATGGGTCGTGGATAGGTGAGCAAGTAAGCAACTTCAAACAATAAATTTGGTTGGTTGTGGCTTTCAAAATACTCAAGTAGGAAAGCTTCTCTCATAACAAGGAAGATTTTTCCTCCTCCTCGTAGTCGAAGTCGCGAGAGGAGGATTTGAACCTGGGTCTTTCTAGTTTCAAAAATTTCACATATCTCACATTAACAATTGAGCTACCCCTAAAACCTTCTTTAATTATTTTTAATTAATTAATTTTAAATAATAAATTACAAATGTTTAATCAAAATTTTACCTAGACGTAATTTTCAAAAGTAATATTATAATCACAATTATCATTATAAAAAGCAAAAATAAAATAAAAATTTATTACAATATTATTTTATAATATATGATTAAAATATATAATTAATATTATAATAATTCACTTTTATATTGAACTTTTAAAAAATCTATAATACTAATATTAATATGGTATATTATATATTAGTATATTAAAATTAAAGAGATAAGAAACTTCAATAGGTAAAGAGGAGGACCGATGGCGGCTAGGGTTTACTGCACAGAGCACCTTCAACGCATGTCGGTGGCATCTCTGCGATGCGCATTTGGTGGACGAAGGGTATGGTTGTGCCCTCAACCTGCATATGCGACATCATGGATTGAAGATCGGCTATGCGAATACGCAGACCCCTTTGTTGTTCTCGCCCGAATCCCCATCACCCTTTTAGGCTCTGTTCCATGGCTCATACGGGCATCTTCCAAAAGAATGGCTCCAACGCACCTGTTACGATATGGCCTTCGGGCTTGGTTTCACGGGAGCTGCGGTTTAATACAAATAAGGGGTCACAATACCTTGAAGCCCGGATTAAAACTAGGGTCGGCAGCCACAAGTAAGGACTAGGAACTAGTGTTGGAGGCCACAAGAAGGGACTGGGATCATATAACCCCTCAGAATACAATGCGCATACAGGGGCTACAAAGCAGCAGTACGCACCCATCTTCGTCCGACTATTGTGCCTGGCTACTCGTCATGTATCTCTATTGCGCAAAGGAACTTGGCTTCCTTATGAACTCATCTATGCAGCCAAAACAGAACCCCACAGAATCCTACACATGTACTCCCGAATATGAGAAAAAGGTATGCACAGTCCACTTTCAAATTTTGATTAAACCCCCTGTGGGGAGCAGTTTTACTATTTGGGCACAGGACACAGACGGGGTCGCAAAAATGAAACAAAATATCAGTTTAACATATGGTTATCCTTTCCATTTGCAATCCTTAATCTATAATGGGAGTTACCTCCAAGATTCTTGTTCAATAAAATATTACTGTGTCTGTCCAGAATCCACTATCTATCTCAATCTTTGACTGAGAGGAGGCACAACAGAACAACAAAGAACACAAGGACCCACAAGGGGAACCAACACTTCTAAACCAGACTTCCCAAAAGGCCCCTCATACATGAACATCTTACAGGGGAAAAACAAAGTAGCAACACCAACTAAACCAGCTAAATGTGCCCCCAAACCATATATTGTGGAGCAACTAAATGGTGTGCCAAAACTGAACATAGATACTCTAGAGATCGATGAACATCGCACTTCCTTTTAATCTCAAGCATTAAATTGCAGGTTCAACAGCTTTTGGCCCAAATCGATGGAACTCTTTCATTGGATTTTCACCAAATGGATCATGGACTGTGAAATCCATCTATGTTCAAAGGGGTTTTCCATCATCAAATTTCCATCTTCGGAAGCCAGAGACATCATTCTTAGGGATGGACCATGGTTATGGGGATCCACCGAACTCTTCATCACACCATGGTTCCTAGATTTTGATGTTAACACTATGGAGGTGGTCTGGGTCCGGCTATACAACCTCCCACTTCATTTTTGGAACGAATGTGTATTAGAAGGCATATGGAACATCATCAGGAGATACATACAAATTGATATACAATGCCTAGAGGAGAGGATATTCACCTTCACACGAATCTGTGTGGAAGTGGATCTCAGTAAAGGGTTACTAGAAAGAATTCAGTTGATTCATAAACAACAGAAATGGATACAACGCCTAGACTATGAAAATACAACATGCAGATGTAGGATATGCAAGAACATTGGCCACTTGCAAAAAACATGCCCGGAAGCAAAAAAAGGCAACAGAAAAAAGAAGAAGACAAGGAAATCTCCCAAAGGATGGCAATTTCCTTCTGCTGAATCAGAACAGGAGATAGAAGAAGAAGTGGACGTCCCCATTCCCAATGAAAATAACCATACAACAATCGATCCAGAGACACAAGAACAAGATATGCAAGATCCCTTTGACCGCACATCCACTCTTCAGATGGAAAAGGACATTAGGGCCCTAGACAACGGGGGTATCAAAAGACAACACAACTAAGACACTTCAGATTCAGACAAGGAAAATCGAGAAATTACACAAGAAATCCAACTTGCCCTTATCTCCGCCATGCCAACACAAGGTGCTTGGTGAAATGTCGAAAAGAAAATTCATAACCCTTATATTATAGATTCATATTTGCAATTTGATAACCTATCTTGATTGACAATTACCAACACATGTAAAATGTAATTTTGTTTTCATTAATAAAATTAAGCTTTTTTCCGGGGAATTTTTTTTTTTTAAATTAACCATATGCATTTAAACACATTAATTTAACATATTATAATTTTCAAAAAAATATACGATAATAGTTTTGAGGTTCCGAACTTTGTATGCCCCTCATGTATGTCGATGAAGTTTCCTCCCAATCTTTAGATTTACGTTTAATTGAATTTTTCGATGAAATTATTTCTTTTCCTTTATAAGTTTTTTGGTTAATCTTTATCAAATTTATCCTAAGTTAAGTTTAGGAGATTACGATTACTATGTTTTAAATCAAAATATGTATATTAAGTTTAGGGGATTGCTATGTTTTAAATCGAAACATGAATATTAAGTTGAGGAGATTATCATTACTATGTTTTATTATTAATATCATGTTTTAAGTTTATATTAGGTAATCAAAACTAATTAATAAATTGAAGTAATAATTTTTTGGATAATTATAACTATAAATATATTTGAAGTAATAATTTTTTGGATAATTATAATTATAGATATATTTGAAGTAATTATCTCTTACATTTTTCTAAGGTGGCTCCTAAGAAATTCTGGAGGTAGATTTTAAGTAAGAAAACTAAAGATAATAATAAATTTTCTTTACACGACTAGAATTCCTATCTTAAAAAGCTTTATGAATCTCCAAATGACAGGGATAATTTTGAAACCCTACTCACAACGAAAGAAGTTTTCTCATTAGAAGACATTGATTTGGGGTTAAATGCCTGGCAAATGGAAAAGCTAAAGACATTGAAGGTTACCAGGCGGAAATCTTAAAAATTGGAGGTCCTGTCCTCATCCCCCACATCCACAAGCTTTTCAACCAAGCGGTCAAGCAAGGGTTCCCTAAACCTTGGACTCAGAGTCTCATTATCCCTATTTTTAAAAGTGGATATACAAATAACCCCTCTAATTATCGGACAATTATGATCAGCCCTCTCTTGGCCAAGTTATATGGTATTATTTTGGAAAAGAAGTTGAGCATTTGGCTTGAAAGTGAAGGTAAGCGGGCTAAAGGCCAAGCGGGTTTTAGAAGGCAGCACTCAACAACAGACCACCTCGTTACGCTTAGGATCATTGTGGAGGAATGCCGCAATGATAAATCCAATCTCTTATGTTGCTTTGTGGACTTTAGAAAGGCTTTCGATACGGTTCCTAGAAACAACCTATGGAATAGATTAGAAGAGCTAAATGTTCCTTTCGAGCTAAGAGCGGCCGCTATAAGGTTATATGAGAATGTAATTGCCAAGCTAAAGAGAAATGAGGGGTGGTCGAAATATATTAAGTGTAATATCGGAGTTAAACAAGGTTGCCCCCTCTCCCCTACCCTATTTGGCATTTACATCGACAAGCTAGAAGGTTGTTTAGAGGAAGCAGGATGTGTTGGCACGATCTTAGCTGGGATAGTCATCATCCTTCTTCTCTATGCTGACGATATTGTTCTTCTCGCAAGGTGCCCATCTGATCTTGATAAGCAACTTAGACTTCTTAAGGATTTCTGCTCTACCATGGGTATGTCTATTAACACTGACAAAACAAAAGTTATGATTATCAAATCCAAGAAGGACACTTACGCTAATTTTATGTATGACAATAGTAACTTGGAGGAAGTGTCTTCTTACAAGTACCTAGGAATTGATATTCATCATAAGCTCAACTGGAACTATAGCAATCAGAAAAGGATTAATGGGGGTGGAAATCTTATTTTGGTCTTGAAAATAATTGTAAAATGGAAAACCTCGTAATGTGGGATAGAAAGAAGTTCCTCTTTGAAACTTTAGTCACTCCTGTTATCTTATATGGATGTGAGGTTTGGGGTTGCAACATCTCTAGAGAATCCTGGAGAAAGATTGAGCAAATCCAAAAGTGTTTTATAACGTATAACCTTAAAATTAAAAGTAATACATCCTATCCTATTCTCCTTATAGAAGTGGGTCTTTCCCCTATCGAGAGCCTAGCTATGACTAGGCTTCTGTTGTACAAGCACAAGCTCAATAGCATAGGAGACCATAGACTTCCTAAGCTAGCTTTAAATTCCAGCCAAAACCACCTAAGGCTTAAACGAGGTTGGTATAAAGACACCAGGGCCTGGTTAAACCATTAGGAGATCGACGAGAATGTTGCATTGCAAAACATTAATAACATTAAAAAAATTGTTACTTCTAAGTTCAAAGAAAAAATGTGGTGTGAGAAAGATCTAGCAACTAAAAGAAAATTAAGATATTATAAGGAGGTCATCAACCCCACCCTAGAAGATCAAAGTATCTCTCTATTTTAACTAGCTCAAAGAAGAAAATTAATATAGCCAAGATTAGAATGAACTCTCATGAGCTCCATAGTGAAACAGGTCGTTGGACAATTCCTAAAACACCATGGATGGAAATGATATGCCATCTCTGTGAGAATATGAACATCAAGGATGAAAATCACTTCCTCTTAGAGTGCCCCACGTACAACCACATTAGAGCTCAATTTCATAAACTTTATTGCAATACTAACCTTCCTAGCCTTTTAATATGTCAAAATTATAGTGAGCTCGGGAGGCTTCTCTCCAAGCTTTTCAAGCATAGGAATAAAATCTTAAATCAAACTAAATAACTATTTTCTTTAGGTCCGATAGACCAAAGATTGGTCTCAGTCAATGTTAACCGCCATCATCATCATCATCAATAATTGGATAATTATAATTATAGATATACTTAAATGAGAAATATAGTTTATCATAATTTAAGTGTTTAAAATTTCAATTTATATGAAATAAAACTAATTAACTATTTGTAATTTCATTATATTAATTAAATAACTCAAATTTACTATTCTAATAATTTTTTAGAAGTTTTTTTTGGACTTTTTTGATTTAATTTTTAAAAAAATTGGTAGTAATTTATTGAAATTACAAACTTGAAGTGCCAAGTTTTTTCAGGATGTTAAATCTATATACACAATAGAAAAACTAGTTTAAATAACAAAAATCAAAATTTCATCCCAAAATATTCTACCAAATTCAAACACCAAAAAATCCAAAATCACACTAAATACAACTAAAAGTCCATAAATATATATATATATATATATATATCTCGAAAAAGAGAGTCCATAGAGCGGTGGCATTATTGGAGTGACAGGTATTGGCCGCGTCTATCGCTGGAGTGATAAAACCGATTACAAAAAAATATCATGGTTTGATTTCAACGGTGGGGGCAGAGAGCTTCGCCATCAAATCCTTTCGCAGTATTTTTCCAGCAGGAGACTTGGGAATTGCGTGGATGAAATACACCTTGTGCACCTTCTTGTAGAACACCACCTGTTCAAAATTTGACAATTCATTTCATATTATTAGATAACATTTGATGGAAGATTTTTGAATAATTTGGAAATTTGATTTTTAAAATATTTTTAGAAATTTGACGTATAAACCAAATAGTGGACTTCTATTTTTATACATTAGATTTTTTTAAAATAGTGTAAATCTAAAATCAAATTAGATTTTTGTAAATGTTGAGCATATACAATCTAGATAATTTTCTGGAATAGTCTAAAATAAAATAAAGATGACTGATTTTCTACTTCCAATAAATTATTTATTTGAATAAAAAGTTTAAAATCTGTAATCAAAATAAAAATGGTTAATTTTTTCATTAGGGAGAATTTTGAGGTCTAAAATGGGCCTCTGGAAGAAAATATGCAACAATAGGTAGCAGAATCAAATAAGATTTGATGACATCATCAAATTTTAGAGGGAAAAATGGAAAACTATTTTTCACCCTATTCCAAGTTTATCAAATGGGTTATGAAAGTACCAAGGGATGCGAAATGAGCCTCATATCCAGAGTAATTATGTTATATTACTTTTGATAATCTGATGATTAAAAATACATTAAAAAAAAACGTGATTACAATCATGTTTTTTAATGTATTTCTCATTTTTCGTGTAGTAGAGTTCATCGAAAGCATGCAACATGGGTACTCCTTGGATGAGGAATTAAATTTCGCATCCAATGAGTACTCCCGTTCGAAATTTGAGTAAAAATTTTGGAAGATAAGTTGAAAATACGAGTTGAAAAAGTAGTTTTATTATTTTATTATTTTTTAATATTTTTACCCTTTTATTTAAAAAATGGTGAATCATCCCCCATGGTTGACATCATCATCTTGAATCCTATTGGTTGATATAAAGTTTATTTTTGTTGTATATTTTTCGTAGGAGGCCCATTTTAGACCTCAAAATTCCCTAATGTGAGATTAATTATCAGTGAATTTGAACTTGAATTTCATACTTTACATAATACATCATAACATTACAGTCAGTAATTAAAAATTAAAAATATAAAAAAATAACCATTAAAATTTAAAGATATTCAATTTCCATTTCCAATAAATTAATTTTCTTTTAATAAAAAAACAATTTACCTGTTTAGCCACAAATTGTTTGATTTCATCTTCTTTAAGATCAAATCCATTTGATCTCACCACAAAGGCTACTGGAACTTCCCCTGCTGCTTCATCTTTTTGTCTGCCCACACAGTTAAAAAAAAGGGTTACATTATTTGCAAAAGGTTTAAGTTGGAATTGGAATTAAAATTAAAATGTATGAAATTCATTAATCAGATCAGAGACTCACGGTACAACTGCTGCATCTGCGATAGATGGATGGGTTATGAGAATGTCTTCTAATTCTGCAGGAGGTACCTGTACATCAACAATGAATGTCCTATTAAAAATAAGATTCATAATCATTTATTTTAAAGTAATTTTTATTACAGATTTAGAATATTTTAAAATATGATAGATAGTGAAGAAGGACAGTCATTGTTTGAATTTTTTCTTCAATCTATAAAAATAAAATCTTTTGTATTTGAGAATATTCTCAAAATATTAGAGTAAAATTATGCATTAAAATGGTTTAACTTTACACATATCAAATCAAACTATTTGACTTTACTCATATTTAAATATTTTTTGGAATCTACGAACAAAGCACAATCAAAAGAATCCAAACCTGAAAGCCCTTATATTTGATAATCTCTTTCAATCTGTCAACAATGAAAACTTCGTCATCGTCATCAATATAACCAATATCCCCAGTATGCAGCCACCCATCTTCGTCGATAGTTCTGGCTGTAGACTCAGCATCGTTCAGATACCCTGACAAAAAAACTCAAACCTCAATACAGTGGCAGAATTCGGCTGAACCGGGAGATAACAAAAACCAGTAATATTTAACCTTAAATATGGCAGATAAGTGACCTCTCACTCTACAGTACTTCAATTTTCAGGCGAAGTTTTCTTACACAAATTTGAGATACTGTAGATTACGATGTAATTTTTTAAATGGTATGGAATCCAAAGTTAAAACCCAATTGGTATTTGCATAGTTAAATTTGTTTAGATAATATTTAGAATTTCGGTTTTAATAAAAATTTTGGAAATTCTAATTACCATTATTAAGTTTCAAGATTTTGAATGTTTTATTGATTAAAAATTAACAAAAGAATAGTCCAATCAAATTTGACACCTCTATAAACAATACCACGAGTATTTACTACCGAATCAACAAACCAGAAATAGAGGAAGGCATATATTGAGTGTTACCTTTCATAATTTGGGGCCCTCTGATGCAAATTTCTCCCGATTGGTTGTAGGGAAGAGACGCTCCCGTGTCGGGGTCGACGATCTTCATCTGGGCATTCCGAACAACCGTTCCACACGACCCGGACTTCATTGAAAATGGCTCCTTAGCGAAGGCCAGACACATTGATAGCACAGGCCCTGCCTCTGTCATACCGTATCCCTGCCCAATATCAATACCACAGAGGAGAGTTAAAAAATATCTTCTTTATACTATTATAGCGGTTTACACCCCTATAAAAATGGAAATTCTAGTTACCATTATTAAATTTCAAGATTTTAAATGTTTTATAGATTAAAAATTAACAAAAATAGTCCAATCAAATTTGACACCTCTATAAACAATACCACGGGTATTTACTACCTAATCAACAAACCAGAAATAGAGGAAGGCATATAGTGAGTGTTACCTTTCATAATTTGGGGCCCTCTGGTGCAAATTTCTCCCGATTGGTTGTAGGGAAGAGACGCGCCCGTGTCGGGGTCAACGATCTTCATCTGGGCATTCCGAACAACCGTTCCACACGACCCGGACTTCATTGGAAAGGGCTCCTTAGCGAAGGCCAGACACATTGATAGCACAGGCCCTGCCTCTGTCATACCGTATCCCTGCCCAATATCAATACCACAGAGCACAGTTAAAAAATATCCTCTTTATACTATTTTAGCGGTTTACTTGAGTTTAGCTATTTATTTATTTATTGATCGCAGTTGAGCTTATTTAGATTGTAGATTTTGCTTAACTAACAAGTAAAAATAAAAGTATGTGTTATCAGCCGTAGGCGTTTTTATTTGAAAACAACTCCCCTAACTACTTCTCTGTCATAATCTGAGCCATTCGATCTTTTGTTAGACGATTGGGTCATGCTTACTCGTTGATTTGAATTAAATAACACCAGCCGTGACCATTGTTATTCGCTCCAAGATTTGAAATTCGTTGTTCATATGTGACAGTGGTCATTCGCTCCCAGATTTGAAATTGGTTGTTCATACATTTCCTAACTACATTCACTTAAGTGGAACAGAGCTGCAGTTTCACCGGTTTCACTTTCAGGGCATCTCTGCAGATCAACGAAGACTCGCGGAGAACCACAATTTGATTATAAGGTTATGTTCTTCAAGCCTTTTCAAAGAATTCTTTTGAATGAACCACAATTTGATTATAAGGTTATGTTCTTCAAGCCTTTTCAAAGAATTCTTTTGAATGATTTACAGATTCATGAACGACTGGCTTATTCTTTTTAGTACTTAAATCCCAATTTTTGTTTTGGAAATGCAGGTTGGTACAGACCTTAAAGCTCCATTTAATGCTGGTATTGTGCATTCCACTAAAGTCTTTGATCTGGACAGGGAAAATACCGGCAAAGATCGCTTCGGGGATGGAGATAGCTTACGTCGTGTCAACCATTGGAAGAAGTCTGAGAGTTTGATATTTGTGCTGGACAAATTTTCGAGCCTTACAGTCCAATCTTTGTACGCCCGAGATTTGAGATAATAATTAAAAAACTCGCAAGCTCTTATACTTTTCCCTTAGTTTTTTCATTGTTTTACCTGTTTTACCTATATGGCATCTGTAGAGCTCCACTACTTAGACTGAAGTGTTTGTCTGTCAAGAATTGCAATATTCTTGTCAGATTATGGTGTATGTCAAGCACGAGTGAGCCATTCTCTGATTCGACAAGGTTTTAGATAGAATCCTATTAAAGTTCAGTGTTTAGCGACCTGTAATTATTCTACGAGACTTGATGAGTTTGTAGAAAATTCTTTGGTTATGCCTTTTCTCATCTGGCAAAGTTTGAGCTACGTTTTGCGAACAATCCTGTTAAATTTCAGTGTTTAGTGACCTGTAAGCATTATGATAGACACGATGAGTTTGTAGAAATTTTTTTGGCTGGACTTCTTAATAAATACCTCTGGTAGCCTTTTAAGCTTTTTCTTTCTATTAGTTTCTTTTATGGGAGATTTGAAGTTCAAAACTGACAAACTCACTTTTCTAAATGGATTTAGCTCTATATTTGCTGCAATGATTTCGTAAATAAATGCAAAATTTCTACACAACTGTTAAATAACATATACGCAGCATGCAATTATTTTAAATTGATGCAGATTTTCCAACCTTCGGCCTTCGCAGTAAATTATCTTTAACCATTGAGAAAATAACCCTTAAACTTATCGTATGTCACGTCACGTCCTCCAACTAATTTGCTGTGAAGTTTTAGCCACTATGAGTCGTTATATTTTAATGTGGGTTGGTAACTTAATATTCAACTTTTTTTAATAATGGAAAGTAATATAAATATCTAATTTTTTAAATAATAATAAATTTTTGTATTAATATATTAAATTTCTTTTATTAAAGATAAATTGATATACAAATTTAATTGATATACAATCTTTTTTTCTTTTAGTGTGTGGTGACTTAATATTCAACCTTTTTTAATAATAGAATGTAATATAAATATCTATTTTTTTAATAATATTTAATCTTTACATTTTAAATAAATTTATATGTTATTTTATTTTATATTAATATTAATATATTGAATTTCTTTTATTAACGATAAATTGAAATATAATTTTTTTAATATAAAAGATAAGGGATTTTTCGAATTTAGTAATCTTATTATTTAATCATGTTCATTATATTCAATTAAAATTTAAAATATTAGATTTCTAATCTAAAACCATATATATATATATATAAAGTGAGGCAACATTTTTTTTAATTTAATATATTTTTAATTAATATAAATTTTAAAGTTATGCTTTTAATTTTGAAATGACTTCATAGATCTACAAGGAGTTAAATGTGCTATTGTAAATGTGCTATTTTCAAAATCACCCATGGTCTAATTGACTACATGTGTTTGAGTTCACACAGCTATGTTTTATAACCCTCCAAATCATTCTCATAATGCATCCATGCATATACAAAAGTCTTTGTCCATGTCGAGCTCCCTTAATATTAGGGAAGTGGCCAATGGATGTTTTAACTCATTAAATGCTCTCTTACAATCTTTTTTCCATTCAAACGTAACCCTTTTTTTTTGGGGGTTTGAGATATGCTCTCCTACAATTTTTTGGCCATTTAAACTTAACCCTTTTCTTTTGGAGTTTGAGATGGGATTGGATATCTAAGAGAATCTTTTTACAAGTCTTTTATAATATCAAACCAACCGCACAAAATTGTGTATTTTCAAGGATAGCTTACAAGAAACTCTTGCTTATGATTTAAGACAACTGAATAGCACCTTGTTTACTAACTTTTATCTTCAATGTTTTTTTAAATTTATGTCTTGGAGTGTTTCCTTTGCAACATCTAATGCAATTGCTAGTATATATATTATTATTATTACATCTAAATTAATATTAATAAAAACTATCATTTATTAAAAATATAAAATATATTGAATCAATATAAAGATATCTCATCTATTCACAATCAAACAATCGAATATTCTAACATTAATGTTTGATGACCAGGAGATCAGTTATAATTGCATGCCGTTTGTTTAATGGGAGTTATGCTCTGCCTTAACCTTCTACGATCACTAATTATGTTATGTATTCAATTTTTGTTTTTTAAACCCTATCCACTCAATTGTTCGGACGAAGTTGTTTCAGTGCACGCGGGTCCATAAAGTGCCAAATTTATGGAATCTCCAAAATCCTGTGTTGAATTTCGAAACGATAAAATTTCAAACAAGGACAAACTAATTTATTACAATTTTATTTTTGGAAAGGACATATTTCATCATGAAGTATTCATTAGTGTTCACTTAAATTTGTGAAAATGTGTAATTATTCTTAAAAAAACCGCGTTTAAATTAATTTGATTTCACCTAACATATCTATTTATATTCTCAAACTGTTTTATAATAAAGAGAACTCAATTTTGAAATGGTTTTATAATATAAAATTAATAATTTATTTATTTATATTCTCAAATTGCTTTATAATAAAGAGAATTCAAATTTTAAATGGTTTTATAATATAAAAAAAATAATTGCAAAAAATTAAACATTTTTATTTGAGAAAAAAATGATTTTAAGAAATCAAATATTCATTGGATAACAAAAATATAATTTAATTGTAAAATATTTAATTATTTTATTAAATTTTGGTTATATAATGTTTTTCTTTTTAAATTGTAATTATAAATATATAGATGAAGTTAGTATGAGAGAATTCTGGAAACATCTCAATTATATAAACTATAACATTAACAAATTTTATGCAATTTAACTTTAAGAAAAATATAACCCAAAAACGAAAACTCCAAACAATTAAACTAGGCTTAAAAGTCTCTGCTATTCCCCTGAATCATTTACATGGCCTGTCTATGTCCAGATTGACAATTCAAATTTTCTTGACATTTAATCTATTTCCATGTTACTAATTTTAATTTTACTTTTATTTAAATTTCAAAATATGATGCGTAATTGGAGAAAATGTTTTTTTTTTTAAATAACATGGGGGCAGAACATATACACAAAATATAGAGAGGCATGGAACCCCACCTGACCAAGAGTGGCTTTGGGAAGTCGTAGTCTCAATGCATCCTCGAGCTCCTTCCCGAGAGGCGCAGCGCCGGACAGCACAATCCGAATGGACGACAGATCGTACCCTTCAACCAGCGTGTTCTTTGTAAAGGCAAGAACTATGGGAGGCACCACAGGCGCCACCGTGAACCTCTGCAGAGCCCGATCTCGAACTTGTGCATGAGAAGGATAGCAGAGCCGGCTCTGAGCGAGCAGAGCAGCACAGAATTGAGCGAGAAGACATGAAAGAGAGGATGACATGGATCCCATGGTTGTCGATGAGGTCCGTCAACTTGTGTACGCAGGCAGCGTAGGTGACGATCAGCCGGGTGCCAGAGGCAGCCGACTGTTTGGCAATGTCGGATGGCGTGTAAAAAGGGTTGGCAATTGGGCAGCAGCAGCATGACCACGTCCCCTTTTTTGAATCCCAATTTGGCCAAACCCGCCGCCACCTTGCGAGATATCAATTCCACTTCGCCATAGCTGTAAATCTTCCCGTTGGACCCCTGTATCAGACATGGCTTCTCTCTGAACTCATCCAACTTTTCGAAGCAATACGAGTGCAATGGAAGATGGGATGGAATATATATGTCTGGAAGCTTTGACCGATACACAAAATCCTTACCCCGCTCATTCAATACTGCCCCATCGTGTTGGTGATTCTGGTTCTCAGTGGGCCGTGCCATGGCGGGAGCTGACTGTACCTCAATTATGGCTACTCTTAGAAATGAAAAAAAAGAAAGAGAAGCCAAATCTTAGAGACAAAGCACTGGATTGAATTAAACTCCCCAATTAAATAAATAAGAGCAGAAAACACTCACA
This sequence comes from Pinus albicaulis, assembly GCA_034641835.2. Taxonomy (NCBI): domain Eukaryota; kingdom Viridiplantae; phylum Streptophyta; class Pinopsida; order Pinales; family Pinaceae; genus Pinus; species Pinus albicaulis. Next base: position 956,891,131 of record CM076578.1, read on the forward strand.
GAGAGAAATTTACAGACAACAATGGATAGATATAAACTTTGGTTCTGCTGCTCTGTTCTAGCTATTATTATTCATCATGGGTTCGCCTTGTCGAAGGGTGGGTGCGCGTGTGTGTGGTGGATTTTTGCGGGGCGGGTGCGTGTCAAATTTTTGCAATTTCTTTCCTCTTACGGTCCGGTCACACAACACCTCACTACACCCTTATTTGGATTGTGTCTCAGGATTCTCCCTGACTTTGAGGGTTGGATGTGAAATGACGTGTTATTATTCAACGTGCTAGAGGTGGCATATATGTAAATATATAATTAAAATATATATATATATATAAAAAGGGAAGAAAAAATCGTCATGGTAGCTAGGGAGGTGGTATATATATAAATATAAACATAAACGGGAAAGAAAAAATAGTATCCTGGCCACCGCCGCCCAACAGCATGCGTCCACTAGTCGTGGCCTTCTCCATCATCCGTCTGCCGTGCCGCAGTCCACCATCTCCACCGTACGTCATCAATTCTGTTGCCGCCGGCCGGATTCGAAACCAAAAAAAACCCTTATTATTACATATTCAACCTATAGAGTACGAAAGTGCATTGTTGTAATTATAATTACTAGCACAACCACATTAGCTAATGTGGTTGAAATACGCCGATAGGCGTATATAAAATAGATTTACAACCACATTTACCAATGTGGTTGAAATACGCCGATAGGCCTATATCCACTACCCATCACATTAATTTATATATCAATAAATAAATATTATATATAATAAATTTATTATATTAACTTGAAAAATATATATTATATATTAATAAGAATATTAATATATTAAATATATTAATTATGATTAAAATCACAAAAATATTATATATATATTAATAATATTATAAAAATATCAATAATATATATTAAAAATATTTATTAATATATTAAAAATATTAACTATATACATACTATAAATTAACTTGAAATATATATAATATATATTAATATAAAAAAGATATTAATAATATATAATAAATTAATATATCATAGATGGTTATATTATTAATAAAGCAAAAGAACTAATAATAATAAATAAATATTATATATAATAAATTTATTATATTCACTTGAAAAATATATATTATATATTAATAAGAATATTAATATATTAAATATATTAATTATGATTAAAATCACAAAAATATTTTATATATATATTAATAATATTATAAAAATATAAATAATATATATTAAAAATATTTATTAATATATTAAAAATATTAACTATATACATACTATAAATTAACTTGAAATACATATAATATATATTAATATAAAAAAAATATTAATAATATATAATAAATTAATATATCATAGATGGTTATATTATTAATAAAGCAAAAGAACTAATAATATATTAATAATATATATTATATCATAATTGGTTATATTATTATTATTAGAATAATATAAATATTAGAATATTTATTTATAATGATTATTAGTAATATTATAATCTAATATTTATTAATAAATATTAGTAGTAATATTATAATATTACTAAAAATCATTATTAATAAATATTTGAATATTTATTTATAATGATTTTTAGTAATATTATAATATTATTAATATTACTAAATAAATATTAAAATATTAAAATATTATTAATATATATCATTAATAATATATATTAATAATATTATAATATTACAAATAATCATTATTAATAAATATTTGAATATTTATTTATAATGAATAATAGTAATATTATAATATTATTAATATATACAAAAATATTTATTAATATATTAATAATATTAACTATATACATACTATAAATAAACTTGAAATATATATAATATATATTAATATAAAAATAATAAAAATAATATTTAATATTTTAATATTTATTTATATATTAATATCATAGATGGTTATATTATTAATAAACTAAAAAAACTAATAAACCCAAGGGTTTAATATTATAAACCAAAGCAAGTGGTGAACCCAAGGGAAAATCCTTACCCAAAAAATTATAAACCAAAAGGAATTGGTGATCCCAAGGGAATTGATTTAAACATTGAGACAATTGTTGTCGCAATGCGACGTTGGGCTAAGTATGACCATGGTTGGCCATGGGTGATTTTCATATTGATACAATGTTTGTTAGAACGTGACATTTGATCCTGGATGACATTGATCGATTATTCATATTATAAACCAAAAAAACTAATAAACCCAAGGGTTTAATATTATAAACCAAAGCAAGTGGTTAACCCAAGGGAAAATCCTTACCCAAAAAATTATAAACCAAAGGAATTGGTGAACCCAAGGGAATTTATTTAAACATTGAGACAATTTTTGGTGCAATGCGACGTTGGGCCAAGTATGACCATGGTTGGCCATGGGTGATTTTTATATTGATACAATGTTTGCGAGAATGTGACATTTGATCATGGATGACATTGATCGATTATTCATATTATAAACCAAAAAAACTAATAAACCCAAGGGTTTAATATTATAAACCAAAGCAAGTGGTGAACCCAAGGGAAAATCATTACCCAAAAAATTATAAACCAAAGGAATTGGTGAACCCAAGGGAATTGATTTAAATGTTGAGACAATTGTTGTCACAATGCGACGTTGGACCAAGTATGACCATGGTTGGCCATGGGTGATTTTCATATTGATACAATGTTTGTCAGAATGTGACATTTGACCATGGATGACATTGATCAATTATTCATATTATAAACCAAAAAAACAAATAAACCCAAGGGTTTAATATTATAAACCAAAGGAAGTGGTGAACCCAAGGGAAAATCCTTACCCAAAAAATTATAAACCAAAGGAATTGGTGAACCCAAGGGATTGATTTAAAAATTGAGAGAATTGTTGGCGCAATGCGACATTGGGCCAAGTATGACCATGGTTGGCCATGGGTGATTTTCATATTGATACAATGTTTGTAAGAATGTGACATTTGATCAAGGATGACATTAATCGATTATTCATATTATAAACCGAAAAAACTAATAAACCCAAGGGTTTAATATTATAAACTAAAGCAAGTGGTGAACCCAAGGGAAAATCCTTAACCAAAAAATTATAAACCAAAGGAATTGGTGAACCCAAGGGAATCGATTTAAACATTGAGAGAATTGTTGGCGCAATGCGACGTTGGGCCAAGTATGACCATGGTTGGCCATGGGTGATTTTCATATTGATACAATGTTTGTCAGATCGTGACATTTGATCATGGATGACATTGATCGATTATTCATATTATAAAATCAAAAAACTAATAAACCCAAGGGTTTAATATTATAAACCAAAGCAAGTGGTGAACCCAAGGGAAAATCATTACCCAATAAATTATAAACCAAAGGAATTGGTGAACCCAAAGGAATTGATTTAAACATTGAGACAATTGTTGTCGCAATGCGACGTTGGGCCAAGTATGACCATGGTTGGCCATGGGTGATTTTCATATTGATACAATGTTTGTCAGAATGTGACATTTGATCAAGGACGACATTAATCGATTATTCATATTATAAACCGAAAAAACTAATAAACCCAAGGGTTTAATATTATAAACCAAAGCAAGTGGTGAACCCAAGAAAAAATCCTTACCCAAAAAATTATAAACCAAAGGAATTGGTGAACCCAAGGGAATTGATTTAAACATTGAGAGAATTGTTGGCGCAATGCGACGTTGGGCCAAGTATGACCATGGTTGGCCATGGGTGATTTTCATATTGATACAATGTTTGTCAGAATGTGACATTTGATCATGGATGATATTGATCGATTATTCATATTATAAACCAAAAAAACTAATAAACCCAAGGGTTTAATATTATAAACCAAAGCAAGTGGTGAACCCAAGGGAAAATCCTTACCCAAAAAATTATAAACCAAAGGAATTGGTGAACCCAAGGGAATTGATTTAAACATTGAGACAATTGCTGGCGCAATGCGACTGCGACGTTGGGCCAAGTATGACCATGGTTGGCCATGGGTGATTTTCATATTGATACAATGTTTGTCAGAATGTGACATTTGATCATGGATGACATTGATCGATTATTCATATTATAAACCAAAAAAACTAATAAACCCAAGGGTTTAATATTATAAACCAAAGGAAGTGGTGAACCCAAGGGAAAATGATTACCCAAAAAATTATAAACCAAAGGAATTGGTGAACCCAAGGGAATTGATTTAAACGTTGAGACATTTTTTGTCGCAATGCGACGTTGGGCCAAGTAAGACCATGGTTGGCCATGGGTGATTTTCATATTGAGACAATGTTTCTCAATGTTTCTCAATATGACATTTGATCATGGATGACATTGATCAATTATTCATATTATAAACCAAAAAAACTAAAAGACCTAAGGGTTTAATATTATAAACCAAAGCAAGTGGTGAACCCAAGGGAAAATCATTACCCAAAAAATTATAAACCAAAGGAATTGGCGAACCCAAGGGAATTGATTTAAACATTGAGACAATTGTTGTCACAATGCGACGTTGGGCCAAGTATGACCATGGTTGGCCATGGGTGATTTTCATATTGATACAATGTTTGTCAGAATGTGACATTTGATCATGGATGACATTGATCGATTATTCATATTATAAACCAAAAAAACTAAAAACCCAAGGGTTTAATATTATAAACCAAAGCAAGGGGTGAACCCAAGGGAAAATCATTACCTAAAAAATTATAAAGCAAAGGAATTGGTGAACCCAAGGGAATTGATTTAAACATTGAGACAATTGTTGTCGCAATGCGACGTTGGGCCAAGTATGAACATGGTTGGCCATGGGTGATTTTCATATTGATACAATGTTTGTCAGAATGTGACATTTGATCATGGATGACATTGATCGATTATTCATATTATAAACCAAAAAAACTAATAAACCCAAGGGAATTGATTTAAACATTAAGACAATTGTTGTCGCAATGCGACGTTGGGCTTCATGGTCATATTTGCCCAACGTCGCATTGCGCTTTCAATTATTAAAACTTCAATAAGTTTAAATCACTAGTCACTAATTTCTTTGGTTTATAATTTCTTTAAGTTCAATTTCTTTGGTTTATAATATTAAACTTGGGTTTATATTTACAATATTCTTATTAATATATATTATATATTAATAAGAATATATTAATATTCTTATTAATATATAATATATATTAATATATATTATATATTAATAAGAATATTAATATATTCTTATTAATATATAATATATATTAATAAGAATATTAATATATTAAATATAAACCCAAGGGTTTAATATTATAAACCAAAGCAAGTGGTGAACCCAAGGGAAAATCCTTACCCAAAAAATTATAAACCAAAGGAATTGGTGAACCCAAGGGAATTGATTTAAACATTGAGACAATTGTTGGCGCAATGCGACGTTGGGCCAAGTATGACCATGGTTGGCCATGGGCGCAATGCGACGTTGGGCCAAGTATGACATTGATCGATTATTCATATTATAGACCAAAAGAACTAATAAACCCAAGGGTTTAATATTATAAACCAAAGGAATTGGTGAACCCAAGGGGATTGATTTAAACATTGAGACAATTGTTCTCACAATGCGACATTTGATCATGGATGACATTGATCGATTATTCATATTATAAACCAAAAGAACTAATAACCCTAAGGGTTTAATATTATAAACGAAAGGAATTGGTGAACCCAAGGGAACTGATTTAAATATTGAGACAATTGTTGTCACAATGCTACGTTCGACCAACTATGACCATGGTTGGCCATGGGTGATATTCATATTGAGACAATGTTTGTCAGAATGTGACATTTGATCGTGGATGACATTGATCGATTAATCATATTATAAACCAAAAGAACTAATAAACCCAAGGGTTTAATATTATAAACCAAAAGAATTGGTGAACCCAAAGGAAAACCATTACCCAACAAATATTAAAAACCTAAGGGATCAATAAAGCTAAGGGAAATATTAAAAACAATAGAGATTAATAAAACCTAAGGGTTTAATATTATAAACCAAAGGAATTAGTGAACCCAAGGGAAAACCATTACCCAACAAATTATAAACCAAAGGAATTTATGAACCCAAGGGAATTGATTTAAACATTGAGACAATTGTTGTCACAATGCGACGTTCGACCAACTATGACCATGGTTGGCCATGGGTGATTTTCATATTGAGACAATGTTTGTGAGAATGTGACATTTGATCATGGATGACATTGAACGATTATTTATATTATAAACCAAAATAACTAATAAACCCAAGGGTTTAATAATATAAACCAAAGGAATTGGTGAACCCAAGGAAAAACCATTACCCAACAAATTATAAACCAAAGGAATTGGTGAACCCAAGGGAATTCATTTAAACATTGAGACAATTGTTGTCACAATGCGATGTTGGACCAAGTATGGCCATGGTTGGCCATGGCTGATTTCATATTCAGACAATTTGATGATGGATGACGTTGATCGATTATTCATATTATAAACCAAAAGAACTAATAAACCCAAGGGTTTAATATTCTAAACCAAAGGAATTGGTGAACCCAAGGGAATTGATTTAAACATTGAGGCCATTGTTGTGACAATGTGACATTTGATCATGGATGACATTGATTGATTATTCATATTATAAACCAAAAGAACTAATAACCCCAAGGGTTTAATATTATAAACCAAAGGAATTGGTGAACCCAAGGGATTTGATTTAAATATTGAGACAATTGTTGTCACAATGTGACGTTCGACCAACTATGACCATGGTTGGCCATGGGTGATATTCATATTGAGACAATGTTTGTCAGAATGTGACATTTGATCGTGGATGACATTGATCGATTATCCAACATCGAGTGAAGGGTGGGAATCCAACATCTAATAACACTCCATCCATCATCCCTATTAAGGTTGACTGGCCTCTTTTCAATTTCCAAGGCTTCCCTTAACTTGCGGTGGTGGAAATGGTCAATCCTCGCAATAACCTCAGCATTCTCAACACATATATGATGATTTGTCTTTTCGGCATGCTCTGCCAAGGAAGAGGACCGAGATCTATAATGTCTAAGGTCAGCGATATGTTCCTGAATTCTTTAATTAATGGATCGACCAATTTCCCCATTGTAAGGCATCCCACAAGAGCACGAAATCAAGTAAACACCTTTACTATCCTTAGGGAAAACCGGGTCCTTAACCGATCTAAGCGAACTCTGAATGGTACGAAGGGGCTTGAAGGTTGATGAAACATTTTGAACTTGTGACCTCTTACAAGAAAAAACATGTTCTTAACCACTAGTACCATTCAAAATGTATATCTATTCAAGTTATATATTATAAAAAATATGGTACATATTATAAATTAAGCCTTTTTATTTGTATTACAATTGATGCCTATATTTTATAACCCACTTAATTTATGTAGTTACACTAACTTTAAAATATAATAAACGCCATAAAATATTTTGTGTAATTTATCATACATATTATACATATTACCATAACTATATAAATCTATAAATAAATTTTCAATTTTCAATTTTTTTTATTTTGTTCAATGCATAAGAATTTAAACTTTCAATTTTATTACTTAAATACAACGTCATAATAAAATAAAATAAAATAAAAATCTCTACCTTATAACTAAATAAACTTTATAAATTATTAATTTAGAAAACTTAAATGAAATTCCAAACATTATATATACTATACATTAAGAATATAATCAAACATTTAAATAGTAATTGAATAATTTGACCAACTTCTAATAATCAAAGGTCAAGTTGAACTACCAAAAGCCTAACAATACAACCTCTACCAAGTATAATTCAATTCACAATCCTAGATAATGCAATCCTCTACTCGTTGTGACAAGCAATCCTCTGCTATTGATGCCAAGCCCTTCAGGATGATCTCTTATGATCAATTACTTCAAAATTGCCATCAAGAAAGTTGCAGTAAATCTCTTAAATATTATTAATAATGTTTTTCTGTTTTTCTTTTTATTGAAAAACATTATTGATAATATTTAAGAGATTTACTGCAACTTTTTACTTAGTATATATCAGAAATGTATTTATGTGTATAGCTGTAGTGATGTATTTATGTTGATAGTTGTAGTCTATTTAGGAATGATAATTTCAATTTTTTTAAAATTAACATGAGAATATTTTTTATTATATATAAACTTATGAAATTAATTGTTTCCAAAAAACTATTTATTTTTCAAAACTTCTATTTATGGTATATGACTATATGTTCTTATGAACTATTTAATAAATAAAAAATTTAATTAATTGATTAAAAGATTATGAATTTTTCATTATTTAAGATATATTCTTAAATACAAAATGCAACAATTTAAAAAAATAAAACATAAAATAGTTAAAGTTTATAGATTAAACCAATCAAAGATGAAGAAAAATTATAAAATGGTTAAAGTTTATAAATTAAACCACTTGAACAAAAACAACAAAAAAATAGGAATAAAAGTAGTTTCTGTTTGTAAATAATATTTATAAAAAAGTGCAAAAGATTTTTAATTATTTCTATAAATAGTAAGAAAATTTGTTGTTATTTAAACCGAAGTTTTCGTTCCAATGTTCAGTTAAATTGAAAGAAGTGTTAGTGGAACCTTGAGTGAATGCATAGTTTGAAAGGTAAGCGAGTGGAATTGTGACTCAATGAATTGAGCATTACATTAAGTGCCCAAGAGGAATTCCGAATCAAAGGCGAAGTTCAGAACCACGAGTTGAAGCAGAATCGGAGGACGAAACTATGAAAGGAGTTTCAAAAACCAAACCAGTAGTTTCGCGCAGCTTCATGACGGTAAATGGTTTCATTGCATTCGAACGTGATTGCACTCATTGATCAACACATGGCAGTGGTGGTATCTTAAAACCATGAATTTGGCGTAGATTTGAAGTCTTAACCATCGTGAAATTTATCACGCGAGCCACTACATAACTATCGTCTTCCACTCCTAAAATCAACTACCAAGCGTGACTGTGAAACATAAGTGACTATAAAAAATAAATGAGTACCGCAAACCATAAATAAATGAAAATTTCATTTATATATGGATGAATAGAAATTAAATAAATATTAAGAAAATTTGAAATTATTTTTCATTTCGAATATAGGGTACTAAGATTATATTTCAATTTTAAAATTAAAATTCAAAAATTTATTAAATTTTACAATAATTTATTTTCATGAGATAAACAATATATAAAAAAATGAATGGTATCAAAACTCAAGAAATTAACATTCGGTGTGGAATTATATAAATTTTACAATAATTTATTTTCATAACATAAATAATATATAAAAAAATGACTGCTATTAAAAGTCAACTTCAACGCATGATCTATGTGTGAAACTTGCATGGCTAGAGCCACTACGTAACTACCATCTTCCGCGTCTGAAGTCCACTGCCAGCGTTGCTGCTAAAACATGAAGAGCGTTGCTGCTAAAACATGAAGAAAGTGAGTATAGAAAACAAACGAGTGCTGCAGACAATAAATAAATGAAAAATTATGAATATAAATATAATAAATAATATAAAATTGTTATTATTATTTTTTTATGATTAATAAAATATATTCTATTTTTAAAATTTTGGTTTCATTTAATATGATTATTATAAAAGAAATTTTTATAAAAATATACTCTAATGTAAAATAATATAAGAAAAATATATTTCAATTTCAAATTTAATTTAAACTAATTACCAAATGTGTTTATGGAATCGAATGAAACACGATGAGATTGATATTAAAGACGTGGCAGATGTGGAATATAGTTTTATGCCTCCATTAAAATTAATATGCATGGGAAGCTGTGATGATGCATATGAATTGGAAGCTTAGCAGATTGAATCTGATGAATCGATTCCTGCAGGTTGCACACCGCTTTCTCATAGTTAACGAATCCCGTGAACCAAAACTCGTGACAGTCAACCGTCACGATCTGAATATATTTTTTAGCCGATTTCTGTTTGTTGGTTGACAGATTCAAAGCCTTCAGATTCGAGAAAGAAATTACAACCTGCATTCATTTTCATTACCATTATTATTCAATTTCAAGAAATCAAAAATTACGATTCAATTTCAAGAAACCAAGAATTACTATTATAGGATTCAAGAATGTAGCTACCACTCACCTAGTGGTAATTCCATGACATCTCTCCGGAGGGAGCGATGAAAGACAAGGGGCGATCGCTGCAGAAGGCGATCTTCATGGTCGAAATGTACAGAGTTCCAGCAACAGGGCCGGTGGAAGTCGACATATAACAGGCTTATGTTTTTCGTAATTTCTCCTCTGGAGAGATAGAAAAGGCCTGCCGGAATAAAGCTTCGAAGACACCTTCTGTTAGGGCCTTGGCACCCAAGCTCAGCGTCTCCCACGCCGCATCCGGTACGCTGTGCCCAGTTTTCACTGCATTTAAACAGAATCCGTCAATTGAAAACACCGGCAAGCACACAAGAACCAAAGAGAAGCTGCTAACTTTATACTTACAGTTGGTCCAAACATTTGAGGCCAAATTCTCAGCCTTCTTGGCCCATTTGTTGAAGCTGTGCAGCACCGAATCCAAGGGATCTGCGCATAGAAACTCGTCCATCACAGTTCTTTTCCATTCATGAGCACTTAATACAAGCAATCTCCGAAAAAAATCCTTAACCTAACGCACGATAACGCTCCACTCTGCCAATGATCCTTAACCTAACGCACAATAACGCTTTGGTTCATCTTCCTATAACTGAGACTTCCCGCGTGTGCCATCGTTGTGCAGAATTTGTTACGCGTGGCACCGGGTGAGGATAATGGCGACTGTTAAAAACCTTGGTAAAGCATAATCGTTTATTACTTATTACGTGGCCACATTCAACAATTGACGACGAATGGTTTATAATAGGCGGCGGGCGTTTTATAGGTGGAGACTCTTAAATTCCCCATATCCAATTCCATCGCCACATGTCTACGAAGAGACAAACAGTCTTGTAATGACCATCGTGCGGCCCATCAACGTGGTGGTTATGGGATGGGAGGATTTCTTAATTTGATAGGTGGCAGTCAGCAAGGCACAGTAAATTTTTAATCTAGATTTGTAAAAAATTAATTTAAGTACGGTTTAAACACCTGATTTAGATATGCAAGAAAGTTAGTGGGGTAGATTTCATCCATCGATTTAGTGGCGATGACCAGAATATACTGGCATCTTCCAATCCTGACCATCAGATCAAAAAAATTAATTAACCTAATCACAAAACATGCTCCTTCCGACAGTATGCCTATCGGCGTAAAAATATTCCATGCAGGCTAAACAAAGAGCCAAAGTCAAGCTAGGTGCCATATTTGATGTCGTTTCTACCAATGAACTCAAATTTTGAAAAAAAGTCAATGTCAAGCTAGGTGGGCATACTTGATGTCGGTTCGACCAATGAACTCCAATTTTGAATTTCAAACTTAGTGTACATGGACTTCAACATATACGTGCTGAAAGAGACACCGAGACAAAATGACATTTCGCATCATAGTGAAAGATCATCAAAATTTGCATCGTCATGTTAATTAATATTATATTATATTAATGCAGAAATAGTTACATAATTGTAATTTCTTAAGTTAGAATTAGTTTTTAGGTTGTAGGAGTTTGTTCTTAACTCTCTATTCTTTTGTGATGTATTTATTGTTGTATCTTTGATTAATTGAATGTAGAATGTACGCTTGAGTTTGTGCAGTTTTTGAGTGCAGTACTCACCTGTGAACTACTTTGTTAATTGAATTCATTTTTTTCTTTTCCAGTTTTTATCATGGTATCAGAGCTCAGATCAGGTGACCTGATTTACCTACAGAGCCTTCGCGGCTACAAGAGCTCTCGTGGCTACAATGCACTTAGGAGCCTCAGTGCTCACAACGGAGTAGGTGGTCTGCAGAAACACCTTACTCACAAGTGAAACTCAGTTTTTCACAGGTCTCAGTTTTTTTTTCTAAGCACAAAGCAGATCAGTGCATTTTTTAGAGCAACAACAACGCTGATCAGTGTGATTTTCGAACTGTATGGATCAACACGTTTTTCGAGGTTAGTCTAGCACTGGTAGAGACATACTTAAAAAATATTTCCCCAACGTGGATTTTTTGATGATAGGAGTGCTGACCTCTTTTATCGTTCTGCTTATGAGATTTTGCTCGATTGGTGGCGGATCTGAGTAGCAGACACAACAATCTTTCAGATCGGTGGCGAATTTGAGTTGCAGACATAGAGATCATGCCGAATCAGTGGCAGATCTGTGATCAGGTTCTGGTATGTGTTAAATTTTTTTTGTGTAGCTTGTAATTGTTCACTTGGTTAGAATCCACTGAAGATCGGAGGATTTGGAATTCGATCAATCCAAAATAAACAATTTTACTGAAACTTATCTCAACAAGACTAGAAAAATCGATGGGACCAATTATACCAATTGGAAATTCAAGCTACAGACGTTGCTTGAGGGAGGGAGCATATAGTCGATTGTCAATGGAGATGAGCAGAAGCCGAACAATGCAACAACTGCGACTACACTCATACAAGATTGGGATAAAGGGGAGAACAAGGTGAAAGTTTTATTGAAGATGTCTGTTAAAGACAATATTACCCCACATATCAGATACGGTAAATCATCCACTAAGATCTGGACAACGCTCAAGAATCTATACCAGAGACAGAACACCAAATGCATCTTATCGCTTAAAGGAAAGTTGATCTCGATGAGGATGGAGGAGAATGAATCTGCTGTTGGATTCATTGCAAGGGTCAAGTACCTCAAGGACAGATTGAGTGACATCAGGGAGAAGGTGTCTGATTTCGATCTTGTCACAATTAATTTGAATGGGATGACGGATGAATACCAGATGTTGATCACAGGCTTGTCTACTCGGGATAAAGCCCCTGCATTCAAAGAACTGACAGGAATTATGCTATAGGAAGAAGAGGAGCGACAGAATTTGAGACCACAAAATGTCGATCTTGCTCTGATGGAAAAGAAGAAGCTATACAAAAGGAAACAACCATAACAATAGAAGGGCAGTGACGTTTTTCAAAAGAGATCATTTAGAGGTATGTTTGTAAGCAACAATACTAACTATTCTAGCATTAAATGTTTCTACTGTGGTAAAATCGGTCATCAAGCTAAATTTTGTTTTAAGATACAGGCATATGAGGCTAGAAATAAACAAAGAAAGCACACGAGACACTTTGCTGATGAAGGTCACAACCATGATTTTTGACTGTTTGTAGCTGATTGTGCTCTTTCAACATCTGAGGAGGATGAGGCCAAAATATGGTATGTTGATTTAGGCGCGTCTTCACATATGACAGGTAATAGAAGTTGGTTTGAGTTTTTTGAAGAAAAAACTCGTGGAGCTAAAACTTATCTAGGTGATGACAAAGGTTATGAGATTTAGGAGTATGGTGATATTGTGGTGATGTTGGCTTGCGGTGATATCAAACATATCAAAAATGTAATGTATGTACCTGAGATCAAGAAGAAATTAATCTCCATGTCAATGATAAGATATCAGGACTTTCAAGTTGAATTTTTCAAAACACATTGCATCATAAGGAACCATTCGCATGAGGAGTGCATGTGGGAAGCCTGTATAGATTAAATGTCAAGAGCATGCCACACCATGCTCTCGTTTCAATAGGATTGACAACCAAGAATATTTGGCATGATAGATTCAATCATCTTAACCTCCAAGGTCTAATGTTGCTTCAAAGGAAAGGTGTGGTTGATGGAATCCCTATTTTTCATAATGTTCATTTAGATTGTGATAGATGTGCATTAGGGAAAATGCATAGGGAAGAGTTTCCTTTGAATTTTTATAGGAAGAATAGAGATATTCTAGAGCTTGTGCATACATATGTATGTGGGCCTATGCAGTCTAGGTCACTAGGTGGTGCATATTATTTTCTACTGTTTACTGATGATTTCCCTAGATTCTCTTGGACATATTTCATTAGCAAAAAGAGCCATACATTTCAATGCTTTAAATAATTTAAGAATATGGTGTGGAAGCAGACAGGGAAATTCATAAAGATTCTCCACTGAGATCAAGGGGGAGAATACAAGTTGGGAGAGTTCATGGGATTATTCAGTAGTTCACAGTACCTCACACTCCGTAGCAAAATGGAGTTACAAAATGAAAAAATAGAACCCTTGTGGAGTGCTCACAAAATATGCTTCAAGGTAAGGGTTTATAAAATGGTTTTTGGGCTGAAGAGATCAACACTGTTGTTTCTTTAAACAATAGGAGTCTTACTAATTGCCTTAATTTTAAAACTCCTTTTGAAGCACTTTATGGATATAAGCCAACAGTGAATCATTTAAAAGTTTTTGGGTCAAAATCCTTTGCTCATATACCCAAGGAAGATAGAAAGAAGTTAGATCCTATGGCCATCAAACACATCTTTGTAGGATATTGCACCGAGTTTAAAGCTTATAATTTGTTTAATCCTTTGAATCATAAAGTCTTTGCAAGTCGAGATGTCTGATTTCATGAGTAGGTTGATGTTGGAAATAAGGAAAATAGTCTTGAAGAATGGAATATTATGTTGTTTATGGAAGAAAGTAGTGAGTACAATCAACAACATCAACAACAACAAAAAGAGGAAGAGAAAAGTGATGTAGTCAGTAAGTCAAGCTCACAAAGGTTTGAAGCAGACATATTTGATGTGAGTCCTTTATCGAGAAGATGAGGTAGGCAGACACAAATACTAGCCAGTTTGAAAGACTATGATTTAATGTCAAATTTTTTTAATGTTATAGAGCCCACAAATTATAAAGAAGCTAGTCAATCTCATGATTGGAGGGCTGCAATGAATGAAGAATTTGAATCTATTATTAGAAACCATACTTGGGAACTAGTTGAATTGCCTGAAGGAAAAATACACATAGGTTTCAAATGGATGTACAAACCTAAATTTAATTCATATGGGAGTATAGAAAATTTTAAAGCTAAATTAGCAGCAAACGATTATTCACAGAAAGAGGGAATTGACTTTGAAGAAACCTTTTCTCCTGTAACCAAACTAAACACTATTAAAATGTTAATTGCCTTAGTACAAAATATTAGTGGAAGCTACACCAATTAGATGTTAAGTATGCATTCCTAACTGGTGGTTTAAAAAAAGAGGTTTATTTAGTCCAACCTGAAGGGTTTGTTAAGCAAGGACAAGAAAATTTAGTGTGTAGATTGAAAAAGGCACTTTATGGTTTAAAACAAGCACCTAGGTCTTGGTACAAGAAGATTGGTTCTTTTTTCTTACAACATGGTTTTCATAGGAGTATGAATGATCCAAATCTATATACCATGTATGATGAACAGAGGAGGATTATTTTGATTTACTTGTATGTGGATGACATGATTATAGTAGGTAATGTAGACACATTAATCAAAGAATTCAAATTGCAGATGTCATGGGTTTTTGAAATGAAAGACCTTGGAAGTTCACATTTTTTTGTAGGTCTATAAGTATAGAGAGACTTTGGGTAGACTATCCTTACTCAAGGGAAGTATGTAAGAGGGCTACTCAAAAGGTTCAATATGGAAAAATGTAAGACAACATGAACACTTTTGCAGAAGAATCTCAAATTGTGCAGTGATGATGGCTCTAAGGAGGTGGATGCCACTTTGTATAGGAAGCTAGTTGGTAGTCTGATATATATCTACAACTAGACAAAACTTAGAATACTCTATCAGCGTGCTCAGCAACTCATGTATAAACCTTTGAAAGTCATTGGGTGGCGGCCAAAAGTGTGTTGAGGTATCTTCATGGTACTAGTAATTATGGTATTTTATACATTGATACCTATGATGTTATTTTAGTAGGTTTTTTAGACTCTGATTAGGTAGGTAACTTGGATGATCGATGATCTATCAAGGGTTATGCATTTAATGTTGGATCTGGGGTCATAGCATGGAGCAGTAAAAAGAAAAGCACTGTGTCTTTATCTTCAGCTAAAGTCGAGTACTAAGAATTATGTGCAACAACATGTGAAGCTATCTGGTTGAGAAGGATTCTCCATGATGCAGGAGAAGAGTAGAAAGAGGAAATTTTCATCAAATGTGATAACTAGAGTTCCATTAATCTAGCAAATAATCCAGTGTTTCATAAGAAAACGAAACACATTGATACTTAGTTTCACTTTGTTAGATAAAAATTCGAGTCAAAAGAAATCTTTGTTGAATATTGTAAAAAATGTGACAATATGGTTGATATTTTTACTAAGACTCTTGGGAAAGTGAAGTTCGAATTGTTGAGAGGGATGTTAGGGCTACAGGATAATCGTTTCTCCATTAAGGGGGAGAGTTGAAAATAATTATTATTATATTGTATTAATGGAGAAATGGTTAGATAGTTGTAACATAACACCTTAAGTTAGGATTAGGTCCTAAGTTGTAGGAGTTTGTTCCCAACTCCCTATTTTTTTGTGATGTATTTATTGTTGTATCATTGATTGATTGAATGTAGAGTGTACACTCTATTTTGTGCAGTACTCACCTGTGAGTTGTTTTGTATTTAATTAATTTCTTTTCTTTCCAATTTTTATCAAATTCGTGGCTAATTGATCAGGTGCTCAGTATTTAGCTCAAATTCATAGTTTTCAAAATTGCTCGAAACCAGCATGAAAATGTAGAGCTCATCATGAGGATTCCAACGCAACTCTTTTAATCAAAATTTGAGTTCGTATGAGCAAGTTATGGATTGATTTTCGCTTTCTAAAATAGCTAAAAAAATTGCAAAATTGGACAGGTTGCTGACATGGCAGCCCAGTCAGCAAAAATGAATCTTCTGGAATATTCTTCCTATTTCTACTAATGAGGCTGTGACAAGTGACACTTTCTAATTCGCGAGTTTGGTCTATGTGGGGGTAAATTTCATTATTGTTCTAAGGTGTAATTGTATTTTTATTTATTTATTTAATTAAGATTTAATATTAAATATATATATACTATATAATATAATATATTATATGTTTAAAACATATTTTATATATATATATATATATATATATATATATATATATATATATATATATTTATAAATAAATCACATTTCATATATATGCAAAGGTCTACGTAAATGACATGGTTCGGTGCATTAAATCATGAAAAAGGTCCGATGTATATTTATATGGTTTAATATCAACATAATTGAAACCTTAGTCCGACGAAATATGAATCAAATGCCAAGTTCACATATAATTAATATGGATAAAAAGTGTGTTTAACGGGGGTGGGGTTGAGTTTTGAACCCAAGACCACCACCCCACAAAAGTTGCCACTTAAGGAATGTGTCATCCATGTGTTCCTTGTTAAGGATGGATCCATGCTCCTATTTCAATGCGCTAAGCAATGTAATTAACAACTAAACCGTAGATTAAGCAACGATAAGCCAACCATTAGTGCTAAACACACTTTACGTTAAACAACACTTATCTTAATATGAAGATGTGTTTATATTAAGTTAATTACATATGGCGGAGGCACCTTTTTAGGTGGAACTACCAAATTTAGCCATGTTAACTGGTGGAACTTCAAGATTTAGTGGAATAAAACTAGGGAAATTTGTTTTTGCCATAATGGAGGCAATATTCGACCATTTTTGGAAAATGAATAGTCAATATTAGATGATTTTGGTATTCCAAAGACAATGGCATAGGTTTTAAAGGCTAAAAATGACTTCTACATGTGATTTTTCTATAGGTAAGTCCAAGGGAGACAAGGGCCACCAGGGAAGGAGATCAAGTCTAGACCAGCCAGAGTCAGTCAGTAATTGGACAGTCAGTTTTAGATAATTTTTATGTTCTGAAGGAAATATAACAAGTTTCAGGAGCAATTGATTAATGTACACATCACTTTTTCCAAATTTGAGCTAATACAAGAGGCCCAAGCTATGGAGCTAGACCAAGGAGATGTAGCCTAAGAGGGGTGAACTCCTTCATCAAAAACTTGTATTGATGACTCTATTTATGGTTTGCTATACATTTTTACGATATTTTTCAGTTCTTACTTATGTTGTTTATTTGTCATTAATTTAAACATAAAACATAAGACAAATTCCTATTTTGACACACACCTACACCAAGGAAACTAATGCACCAGAAGCAAACAATAAGCAAATAAATTATAATTCTGAACTTGTAATTAGCACAAAGAAACTAACATATCAGGTTCAGATCAAGTAAGTATCAGAGCCTGCTTGAAAGAGCATCAGGTTGCTTAAGGTTATTTTCTTTCTTTGCTAGAGTTTGTGCAAAAGAGTTTTAACGGTTGTAACTTTGTGATGCTTACAAGGTTAATATTGCAGAGAGGAGAAGGGAAGCTATTGGTAGCTAATACTGAGATTATGAAAAGAAGGAAGAGTGCCAAAAAGCATCATCCTCACCCAAAGATCCACTCAAAGCTGCATTTGGAGCACCTCAAGTTCCATCTCCATCAGTTAAGATTGAAGAGGTACAAATTGCACAAGAGGCTAAAGTGATTGAAGAGGTAAAAGATACAGACATTGAGCTTGAATCCAAAGCCAAAATGTTAGGCTATGAAGAGACTCATGAACACTATGAAGAAGAGGATGTTAAGAGAGGCTTCAAAGAGATGCAAAGAATGGTTAAAATAATGTATGAAGCTTTCATTGTAGAAATAGCTGGAGAAGGTTCAAAGCCTCCACATGGAGAAGGATATTCAACTAGTAAGAAGGATGAAGAGAAGAGTTCAAAGGTTAGCGGAGGAAAGCCACCTCCATCTCCACCATCTTCATCATCCTCATCATCCCCATCTGCATCATCTTCCACTTCCACCACAAATACCACTCACATTCACTCTCACTCAAAAGCCATAGGAGGAAAAACTCTGTTACTCAAATTGGACATAAAATGTAATATTCCCAAATAGGGAAGCAGCAATATTTGAACACAAAGATGGAAATAGCAGTGAAAATCATTACATCAATAATGGGGACCAATATGGAGCCATTTTATTCAGAAAATCAACAGAAAATAAACATAATACATTGAGGCACAAATCATACTATAGGAGCAAACAAGCCCCCAATTAATAAACTCCCTCAAAAGTGAGATGTTGCCAATATACAAAATGCCAGAGAGCTGATATAGCGCAGTCATAATGAGCATAGCTATAGCAGGAGATAATACAGGGATATAAAAATAATAATATATGCCTCGAAATATTCTATACATACATATCTAGACCCTATATCACCTTTCCAAGACAACCCAAGAGGGTTTCTGGAAAATACAGACAAAATATAATGTGAGTTGTAGCCCTAGGGTTGAAAAGTTTACTTGTTAAGTCCCTATATTTATAGTGTAGTCCCTTATTATATTAGTGTAGCCCCCCTTATTGTTATTTTTGTACCCCTGTAACCCCCATATTGTTATTATTGTGCCCTTACATTATTATTGTTAGGTCGGCCAGGATTACATTGTGGCCCCACTAGGATTATATTGTGGCCCCATGGACTCCTACATATAGAAGGAGGTTTTGGTCATTTGAATCATCCAAGAATTGTTCATTCATGTAATGTATTGGAGGTTGCCCCCTTGAGGTGGCTTATTTATAAGGCATTGATATCTCTTTTTTTCTCTTTTTGGAGCTGGTTTCACAACATTTGTTATCAGAGCTTTGAGATTCTAGGGCTTCGCTGCTCCAAATAGGTCATCGTGGAATTTTCGCTATAAATGTTTTGATACGAAGGTTCCAAATCTGAAATTTTTATCGTGTGAAGCCGAAATATTGAGGAACATCGTTGAAAAATTTCAGAGTTTGGTTTGCAATATTGTTGGAGATATGATCTGTGCAAGTTAGGTCATTTTGCAGGCTCCTGAATTTAACCTAAACAGGTCATCATGGTATTTTCGTAATAATTTTTTTTCTACGAAGGTTCAGAAGCTGAAATGTTTATAGTACGAAGCTGAAATCCTAAGGAAACCCGTCGCAAAATTTCAGAGCTTGGTTCGTAATATTTTCAGAGATATGATCTGTGGAAGGTAGTGCTTTTTCAGGCTCCCAAATTTCATCTCAAAGAGGTGAAAATGGGAAAAGATTTATAACTCTCTCTCTGAGCATAAGATTGGAGTGCCGTAAAAAGTGGTCACAATTACACAGACTGTAGCTTCTTTTCTATCAATTTCAAAGAGAAAGGAAAAAAAAGTGACATGTGGCAAATCGTACAAGTTCGATCTACTGAACCAGTCCATAATTAGGTCATTGCGGGACATTGGATATAAATTTGCTTTGAAAAATCCAAATCAAGTCAGAAATTTGGCATTTGAAAGAAGCTTCAAAAGGATACTACAGGGCTGAATTTCAGATGTTTAGGATCCGCAATTATATAGATAATTCAGTTTCAATATTGAGCTCCTCAAAAGCAAGAAAAAGGTGTGTATTTGGTTTTTAAAATTGCATAATGTTTGTTTGAAAAAGTAGTTTGAAGTGATTCCAAGGGCATATTTTAGAATTTTTATCAGTATTGGGTTCTATAATGCCTCCAAAAAATAATTCCATACCCATTAAGCCCTCAAAAAGCTATACTATGACGCATGAAGAGGAAGAATTGCGGTATGAGATATCAAAATTACGGTACCAAGTGCAACAAATTTCGATCTTACGAAGAGCAACCGAAGATGACATAGATGGTTTAAAAGCAGAAATGGAGGCTAAGTTGGATGGTTTGAAGGATAAAATAATAGCTAATATTGATGATAAATTAGTGGAAGATGACATCGAGCATCAACAACAAGTTCTCCAACTCTCAAAGGATAACCTAACTTTGGTGCAGAATCTAATGAAACAACAGGAATATCAACATCACATTGAAAGAAGTTCTGAAGCAGTCAAAAAAACAAGAACTCGACAAGTACGATCAATTTCAGAGTATCTCAGCAAGTGGAAGAACTTTCCTGTAAAATATTTCACATGGGAGGATGAGAATTTTATACAGAAGCATCAAGAAATAATCAAGCGTTGGGGACAACACTTGTTTGAAGGAGAGGGGCATGTTAAGTCCCTATATTAATAGTATAGCCCCTTATTATGTTAGTGTAGCCCCCCTTATTGTTATTATTGTACCCCTGTAACCCCCATATTGTTATTATTGTGCCCTTACATTATTATTGTTAGGTCGGCTAGGATTACATTGTGGCCCCACTAGGATTATATGGTGGCCCCATGGACTCCTATATATAGAAGGAGGTTTTGGTCATTTGACTCGTCCAAGAATTGTTCATTCATGTAATGTATTGGAGGTTGCCCCCTCAAAGTGGCTTATTTATAAGGCGTTGATATCTCTTTTCTTCGCTTTTTGGAGCTGCTTTCACAACATTACTAAAAAAAAATGGGAAGATATGGCTAAAGCTGATGTAGGAATATGTGTCTCTTATACAATAGAATCTCTGGCTAAAAGTATGTCCCCTCCACTGAAGAAATAACTCCGCGAATCATGTACTGAAACAATCCCTACAACTCCTTCCTAAAATAACTCAGATTAAGACTAAAATTGCACTATAGGGGATAATATCACCTTCACATGGTGCTAAATGTTGCAATAAAGCTCAAGGGCCTTCATCACTAGCCTCCCAATGGAAGGAAACCTTCCTCCACTGAAAACTAGCTCCGAAATCACCCAAATCAAACCTCCACTGCTGCACCTTGCAACACAGCACAACCCTCAGCAGATTCTGTAATGTAGAAGAAATATGGATCTTGGCCTGATGCTAGAATGTGGAAATGTAGCCAAAATACTTCTCCTAAGTGGGCACTCAAAGTCCCCTGAGGATGAAGGTGGGATCCCCGTTTGGGAACACCCTTGTGCTAAATAGCACTACAGTCTTCGCTAAACATCTGAAGAGAGAAACAAGTCATAGAGACAATAAACAAAATAATAATCCATCCTCCCTTCTATGGTTTCCATCCCCTTCCTTATATGCTTGGTGAACTTCCTCACCTTGGGCACCACTCATTAAAGCCACTATCTCCATGCATGGAATCTCTCTCCAAAACTGCTCTGTCCTTCAATGAATGTTTAGTCGTCCATACCAACGTTGTTGATTTGGTAAAATTTGACCCAATCTACATGATCCATCTCATTTTCACACATAAGGGTCTTCAATCCAGCTACTTAGATGACCTCCATTCACATTTGGAGTGATTTTATTCCTAATAAGGAGATTTATGGGTCTCCCTACCCTCCTATTATTCTAATTAAGAAGCAAAAATAAAATTTAACATCCCAACTAGCTTAAAGCTAATTAGGAATATTATATTCCTCCCCTCCCAAAGGTTTCTTGTCCTCAAGCAACTGTAAAGGTGAGTGTTGCAACTCTTCTCCTCCTTCCCTTGTGACACCTCCATGTGATAAGCTCTCCTCATGAATCAAGTGTCTCCCAACCAATCCATCCATGAAATGCTCCTCCCAAGTACTCATGAGATTCCAATGACTCAGCTCATAAGGAAAAAAGAGGTTTAATGTAGCAATCATGGTTTTCCCAATGTTCTCCCCGAAGAATGAAGCATAAGAAACATGAATAATCTCACTCCCAATGGGCACATTCAATCCTTGCATCCTTCCTCCAATCATGCCCACAATAATGATAAGAACATCATCAATGTATGGGATCATAACTAAGGATACATAAGCTTGCATATGTAATACTCGAGGAGGATCATAGTCCCACATGTGGAACCATTGCATTATGTCTCTTGACTGCCTCAAAACATGATATAATAAGTGGTTTCCCCACCACTCGTTTTTTTCCATAGTCTTCTCACATGCTTGGAGAAGGTGAATGATATTTGGTGCAAATGGAGTACACCTTGAATGATGTATCATCTCCCTAAATCCTCCTAGGGAGTGGGGATTCTCACCATTGTTTATTGCCCCAAGTATACCATGAAGCCCATAATGAAGAGTGCCCCCACTTGGAGCAATGGCCTACACATGTATGGTAAAGGAATGAAAATACTCATCTAGTAAAAAATTATGCACAAAACATGATCCTTACCATATACGTTGATCGAACTAATTGAGTGGCTCATAGATGTGTCCCCTCTCATTCCCAATGAGGAAACGGGTGGTTGTGATAACTCTATAAAAGAGTTATGTCTCTCCTCCATCTCCAAATGATCCATGGATCTCCTAATATGTTGATGTATCTCCTCTTCAAAGCCTTTCCAAGTGAATCCCTTCATGATGGTATGCTATGCTCTCATGGAATAAGTGTGGCTGAAGAGAAAATATTAATGTGCTGCATGTAGCAACTTCTCCTTGAGCTTAGATGCTCTAGATAAGAAGATCCTACTCTGATAGTAGTGTTGGAAATATGATGCAATGTGTTGTTTGATGATGGCAACCTACTTGATGAAGTTGTCCTTGATGGAAACTGACTTGATGAGTTGTCTTTGGATAACAACCTATTTTTTAATGATGTATCTACAGAGCAGTTTACAAGTAGCAGAGAAAAGAATTCTATTAAGAGACAGAATAAGATATGTCACAAATCATATGCGGTTTTGTAAAGGAAAAGTAGGGTATGTACGCAGAAAAGTATGTACCAAGTAGCGTATGCCTATTTGCGCTCTAAATTTATAAAACTAGGGGACATGACCATGGTATTGGCCCATAGTATTCAGCGCTGGATTATCTATTTGATCCCGTCCTAGAATACTGTCAGCGGCTGAGTGGTTTTGACTCATGGTATTGACAAAGGCTAAATCTATATAAGGAGAAGAAGATCATAGTGCAAGGGGGTGAATAGGTCTGGGTTTTAATGAATACTTCACTCTGAAGTATATCTACATGGAATGGGTAACATATTATTGATTGATTTGAATTAATAATGCACCTATGAAGAAAATGATGAAGAGGGATCTCTAGATCTGAAATGACTATGTATCTTCTAGATCTGTTTATGAAATGTTTAGATCTGAGATGTGGCGAATATTTTTTGAAGTGAAGGATAAGATCTGAGCTATTTATCTGTTCTGAAGAGTTGCACAGCCCTACAATGTTTGCAGATCTATACACAGGTTCGTGGCAGAGAAAGCGCGTATATATGCGGGTTGGTTTCAGTAAAAGCGCGTATGGAATATGAGGTCAGTGCTGAAATATGTGCAGATGTATAAGCAGGTTTGTCTCTGTGAAAGCACGTATATACGCAGGTTCAGTGAAGTAAAAGCGCCTATGGAATCTAAGGTTTTGCTGAAGTATGTGGAATGAAATGTCTGATCTATTTTGTTGTTTTATTGCTATCTATCAAAGATGTATTCATACTGATCTGGGTTGTTTGAATGTTGATTATGCTGCTGATTATGTTGATTAAAGATCAAGTTGTTGGTTGACTGGTTGATGATTCAATGAATGAGTTGATGGGGTTATAAGTTTCAGTTTGATGTATGTTGAGCTTAAATGTGTGGAGTGGGTCCAGTCTGAAAATCTGATGAAAAATGGTCTACAAGGTATGTTGTGTGGAAGCTGTTGGATCCAGTATGAAAATTGATGAAACGTGGTCCATGATGGTGCCGAGGGTCGAAGCCTTCAGTGAGGGGTTTGTAGCTCCCTTCCAGTGGTAGCTGGTAAACGAGAGCAGGAGGTTGTAGCTCCCTTCTAGGAGATTCTGGTAAACGAGAGCAGGGGGTAGTAGCTCCCTTCCAGGAGAGGCTAGTAAACGAGATCAGGGGGTTGGAGCTCCCTTCCAGTAGTGGTTGGAGAACGAGTGAAGGTTGCAGCCTTCTACAGGTGGGTGCCTGTGTGTCGGTATGAGTCTGTGCCAGTACAAAGTTGTAAGAAGTTTTCTTTATAATAAATATTGAAGACAGAGACGACAGCAGCGGTGGTTTTCTCCCGAATTGGGTTTCCACCTTAAATATTGGTGTTCATGTGTGTTGCTTATGTGTGATAGTTTATTCTGTTATTACTGCACATGTTTACTGCTTACTAAACATCTGATGAATGAATGATGCAATGATCTAAGTAAAGAATTAAATGCATAATAAGATCTCTGGACATACGCAAGTTTTCTTAAGGATATCTGCGTGTATACGCGAGTTGGGTTCAGTAAAGTAGCATATGGTTTTTAACAGAAAGAAAAAGTAAAAAAATTTCAGTCATATCTAAATATTGATTCACCCCCCCCCCCCTCTCAGTATTTTTCCCAACAAGTAGATGACCTCATCTCTCACTGAATACCTCTCATCTAATAGCTGGCCATCAAGTATCATGCATGTAAATAGATCCTTGGAGTATTCCTCCAAAAGTTGGGATCTCCAATAAGGATCTATCCTCCATAGTGACAACGTTGATGATCTATTATGTAAAAAATATTTAATGTGGCTACCCCCTTCTTTGACATCTCCCATGCCAAAGTCACATACTTGGATGCTGCTATCCTTCCTTTGATGCTCCTCCTATAGCTGCTCATGCTCAAGTAAAGGTTGAAGCTTTTGGGGGTTTGTCTTCCATGGGAAGCTGTCACCCATCCAAAAATTCCTGAGCCTGGCCAATGTATGCATGAGTGGCCACCATCCTCTACCATGTGTGGAAGATTTCTCCCCAAGTGAGAGTATCTTCTAAGCCTCCAAAGCCAAGGAGTGGTCTTCTTGCACCATTATGGTGCCATCCTCCATCCCTGAAGCATCCTCTCTCAGCGCAAGATGTGGGGTGAGAGTGGGTAATGATGATATTGGGAGAATGTCTACCTCCTCCTTGAGCATACCCAAGACTCTCTGTGTTGTGTCATATCCTCCCAATGTTCCAACTCCTCTTGGATATATGAGTGGTGAAACATGTTGTGATACATTTCTCACCAACTCCTAATCAAGTGGCCTCCCAGGTGGAATGCCACTAAACAGTAATGTCTCATGGGCCAAAGTCATCTGCATAACTAATATGACTATTAGGTCGTTGCTTCCACTGCCCAAATCCAGCTCTATTTTTTGTGTAGAAGATGTCTTTGAGGGATATGTGTGCATGCCCCTAATCAGCTGATGTTTATCACTCCCTTTATCTATCCACTCCATCTGAAAAGTATCCCAATCAGTGGTGACCTTTCCCAAAATAATCAACCATTGCACACCCAATATCACATTGGTGTCAAGTATGTCAACCACAAAGAAATTTTCAGTCAATGTATATGTCCCCATGGTGACAGATAAAGATGGAACATAGTGCATTCATTGCATATTTCTAGTTCTTGGGACCAAAACTAAAAATCCCTCAAAATCATTAGTGGGTATTTCCATCCTCTGCGCTATTTGGGCATCAATAAAGTTGTGGCTAGCCTCACTGTTAATCAAAACTAAAACCCTATGATCCAGAATGGAACCTTGAACTCTCAAGGTTAAGTACTTGGGTACTCCTCTCAATGATGCAAAGGCCCCTCCAATTGGAGTAAATTATCCATTCCCACCTCCCGGTGGTTGTAGATATTCTCCTTCTATCCCAACGCTGTGACCTCCTTCTGGTTCCTCTTCTTCCTCCTCCTCATCATTAGAAAATACCTCTATATATTTTTCCTTCCCTGTTGCGCATCTATGTCTGGGAGCCCATGATTCTTGGCATGTGAAGCAAAGCTTCCTTCTCCTCAAGTCTCTTCGAACATCATCACTAAGAGGTACTTTGTTTTGGCTCTCCTTTGAAGGATGAGCCTTCTCATATTTTCCGTTTGATGGAAAAGTGGGCTTTTTCTGAAATGTTGCCTTTGCTCTTAGCAAGGTATCTTGTAGATCTCTAGCCCTCTCGATGGAATCTTGAAGGGTAGTGGGTTTGGTAGATTTAACCAACCCATGTAGAGGTTCTACTAGCCCATCAATAAACATATAAACCCTCCTAGCTGCAAATAAATCAGGAACCATAACAGAAAGTCTTAGAAATTCAAAAATATAAGTTTCTGGATTACTTGATTATTTCAGCTTATCCAGCACCATGAAAGGTGCCTCTGGGTCTCTTCGATCAACCTCTCCACCAACCTCATTGTGAACTCTGAATATGCAGTCACATTTGCATGACCCGATGTAGAAAGATCATGAAACCACGAATCATGTGCTTCACCCTAAAGGTGTAGAACCTCTATTTTGATGGCCTCCATCTTCGGTACTTGGTTCAACTGGAAGTAGATGTCTAGTTTCTCTACCCATGATTTGGAAGTGCATTTTGATGACCCATCAAAAATGGGTAAGAAAAATCTGCCCATATTTTGGTGAAGATCTTGATTATATATGAATTCTCCACCTCTAT
The DNA here is from genome assembly GCA_034641835.2 of Pinus albicaulis. NCBI lineage: Eukaryota > Viridiplantae > Streptophyta > Pinopsida > Pinales > Pinaceae > Pinus > Pinus albicaulis. The sequence continues at coordinate 956,918,461 of CM076578.1, forward strand.
TATGATGTCAGGGTCTCCTATTCTCCTTGATCTGACAAAACTCTTGAAATCTCAAGTGGTCCTTGAATCTCTAATATTGGGACTCATACTCAAGAAATTATTCTTCAAGAGTTTCTTGTTCTTCAAACCCTCCATTTCCCACAACTAAAAATGTAGGCATTGTAGAGCGTTGGGAAACCTCCTGCTTCACTAGTTGATCACTCCAGTGATGAGAAATGCCAGAACCATCTCCATGTAGAACCCTTTAGAGGATTCTTTGTATCTATCCATCCTCATCTCCTTTATTTGTCTTGCAATGTCTTGCATGGTTTGAAGAAGAATCTTGGGATACTCCTTCTCCTCTTCTCCTCCTGATAAGGGAGTTTTTCATTTGTCTTCTCTATCATCTGTATAATCATATCTCCAGTTTCTTCTTTTGGGATACCTCTTCTCTCTATCTGTGAGAGGATCTCCTTCTTCTGATGACATATTGGCTTAGATGCACAGGCTGAGCCAAGATTATGCTCTGATGCCACTGTAATATTCCCAAATAGGGAAGTAGCAATATTTGAAAACAAAAATGGAAATAGCATTGAAAATAATTACATCAATAATGGAGACAAATATGGAGCCATTTTATTCAGAAAATTGGTAGAAAATCAACATAATACATTGAGGCATAAATCAAACAATAGGAGCAAACAAGCCTCCATTAAATAAACTCCCTCAAAAGTGAGATGCTGCGAATATACAAAGTGTTAGAGAGCTGCTATAGTAAAATAAAAATGAGCATAGCTACTGCAGGAGATAATACAGTGATGTAAAAATAATGATATATGCCTCAAAAGATGCTATACTTACATATCTAGGTCCTATATCACCTTTCCAAGACAACCCAAGAGGGTTTCTGGAAAATACACACAAAATATAATTCGAGCTGCAACCCTAGGGCTAAAAATTTTACTACAACAAAATGAGAAGATATGGTTGAAGTTGATGTAGGAATATGTGGCTGTTATTCAATATAATCTCTGGCTAAAAATCTGTCCCCTCCACTAAATAAATAACTCCCCAAATCATGTATTGACACCACCCCTGCAACTCCTCCCTAAAATAATGTAGTTCAAGACTGAAACTGCGTTGTAGGGGATAATATCACCTTGGCCTGGCACCAAATGTTGCAATAAAGCTCAAGGGCCTTCTTCACTGGCCTCCAAATGGAAGGAAACCTTCCTCCACTGAAAACTATCTCAAAAATCACCCAAATCAAACCTCCACTGCTGCACCCTACAACGCAGCACAAACCTCAGTAGAAACTGCACTGTAGAAGAAATATGGAGCTTTGCCTAATGCCACAATGTGGAAATGTAGCCCAAATACTTCTCCTAAGTGGGAACTCAATGTCCCCCGAGGATGAAGGTGGGATTCCCGCTCGGGAACACTGTTGTGCTAAATAGCACTGAAGTCTCTGCTAAATAGTTGAAGAGAGCAACAAGTCATATAGACCATAAAAAAATAATAATAAATCTTCCCTTATATGGCTTTCATCCCCTTCCTTATATGCGTGGTGAGCTTCCTCAGCTTGGGCCCCACCAATTAAAGCCACTATCTCCATGCATGGAATCTCCCTCCAAAATTGCATTGTCCCTCAATGAATTTCCACTCCTCCATATCAGCGTTGTTGATTTGGTCAAAGTTGACCCAGTCTACATGATCCATCCCCTTTTCACATATAAGGGTCTTCAATCCAGCTACTTAGATGACCTCCATTCACATTTGGAGTGATTTTATTCCTACTAAGGAGATTTATGGGTCTCCCTACCCTCTTATTCTTCTAACTAAGAAGTAAAAACAAAATTTAATATTCCAACTAGCTTAAAGCTAATTGGGAATATTACATAAAATTTGAATTACCCATGTACAATGGAGAGGTAAATGGAGAGAAGTTAGAAAATTAGATACGTCAATTGGAGGTGTATTGTAGAATTCAAAACCCTCATGAAGATGACATAAATATTCAGTTGGCTTAAATAAGGCTAGAAGGATCAGCATTAGTCTGGTGGGAAGAAAATACTCAAGAAGAAATGTGAATCCATGGTAAGATATCCATCACTTGGGTTGAGTTTATTTCTTGCATTAAAAGGAAATTTTATCCTTTATCTTACATACAAATATAAATTATGAGTTGGAAAAATTTTAGGCAGCTCAAGGGTCAAACAGTTCAAGATTATACCCAGGAGTTTAGAAAGAGAGATTTGTTGTTAGGAATAAATTTGAATTCCCACGATACACTCTTGAAATACATTGGGGGTTTTCATTCCTATATGAAGCATACTATTCTTATGTTTAATCCAAGAAATTTAGATGAAGTTTGTGTACAAGCTACACACTTAGAGGCAAGGGGAAAACAATGCATAGAGGAAAACGAGGAAAGTGAGGGCAAAGGGAAAGGAAATTTTTTTGGAAGAGGAAAAAGAAATAGTTCTATAAAAAAAAGAGAAGGAGAAACTCACATGCAAGAATTTTTCAAAGACTGGCCATGATGGAGACCACTATTGGAAATTTCATCCAGAATTGAAACCAAATAGACTGAAAGCCAAATAGAAGGGAAAAATTGTTGCTATAGTTGAACAAGACTTAGGGTCAGATTCAAGAAACGAGACAAAAATTACTGCCATGGGTTTGAAAGGTAAACATGTTGCAAGCAATAGTTCTTCAAATTGCACAAATGATACTCATGATGAAGATACGAGAATAAAACTTTTCCATATTAGAGTTGTCTCTAAACATACCAATATTGATACACTTTTTGATAGTGGGTGACAAGCTAACTTGATTTCTGAATATTTGGTTAAGAAGCCAGGCTTTGAAACAATTAGACATCCAAGACCATATCCTTTGGGTTGTATTTGCAAGAATGCAAACTTGCAGGTTACAAGGAAATGCTTACTAAGATTCGCCATTAACTCAAACTTTCTTGATGAAGTTGAGATTGATGTTGTGTCAGTTGAAATATCTGGTATTTTATTGGGAAGTCCTTATCTGTATGATAGGAAAGTGGTATTTCATCGCCATGAGAACAAATATCACTTATTTAAGGATGGTATTGAGTACATAATTAGAGCACATAAGAAGAAGACTGGTTTGTCATTTATGCATGCAAGTGAAATGAAGAGGATAGTGAATGAAAGTCAGAACTTGGCATTATTGATGATCAAACAAAGAGATGTATTGTATCACACCTTTCATAAGGATGCTTATGCTTGTAATTATTTGTTTTGGGATGTTAATAGGTTACCTTTGAAAGAAGGTGAAAAACATTTGCAGTAGTCAACATTAGTGTTGAGCGGTGTTTGAAACAAGATGCCAGTGCAAGAGGGTGTAAAGGTTAAAGAGAAAGTGACAAAGAAGCTTGGAAAAGAAGGCATGGGTTCGAAAAATTCTGGTTTATGGTTTCCAAAAGGTACATGGCAATGGTGAAGAAACTTGGTCAAGAGTCAATGGAAGTACAAAGTGAAATCAACTAAAAATTGTCATGGTGACAGTATGTAAGGTGAGAAAGTTTCTAAGTTTTCTTTGATTGTTTACCAAGGTAGGAACAAGATGTTTTATGCAAAAATAGAATGATGTTTTGCAAATTCAGAAATATTGCAGCATGATGGTGTGAATGACAGGAAGAGAAGGACGCAAGAATTGAGGAGAAAGTTGACTTTTTATGAAAAGCTCCAAATGATGAAATTGGAAAAATTTCAGTGGATAGAGACTGGAAGGGTGAGGGAACAGTCCCATCATCCACATAATCGGTAATCAAGAGAGATTTTGGGGTCCAAAAGGCTTCTAGTGGGGAGGAGTGATCAAGTGCTCAATATTTAGCTCAAAAATCAAAGTTTTCACAATTTCTCTAAACCAGCACGACAGTGTAGATCTTGTCACTAGGATTCCAATGCAACTCATTTCATCAAAATCAGAGTTAGTATGAGCAAGTTATGGACTGTTGTCTGCTTTCTCTAACAGCTAAAAAAATTGCAAAATTAGATAGGTCTCTGACATGGTAGCTGAGTCAGTAAAAAGGAATCTTCTGGAATATTCTTTAGGTTTTTTCCAATGAGGCTGTGACAAGTGGGACTTTCTAATCCGCCATTTCGGTCTATGTGGGTGTAAATTTCCTAATGGTTCTAAGGTGGAATTGTATTTTTTTTTAAACTTAATTATGATTTAATATTAAATATATATATTTATATATATATTATATAATATAATATATTGTATGTTTAAAACATATTATATATATCATATAATATAATATATACTATATTTATATTAAATATTATATTATATTTAAATTTTTAACTAAATCACATTTCATATATATGCAAAGGTCCACATAAATGACATGGTTCGGTGCATTAAATCATGCCAAATGTTCGATGTAGATTTATATGGTTTAATATCAACACAATTAAAACCTTAGTTCGACGGAATATGAATCAAATGCCAAGTTCATGTATAATTAATATGGGTAAAAAGAATGTTTAATGGGGGCGAGGTCGAGTTTTGAACCCATGATCTCCACCCCACAAAGCTGCCCCCGTTAAGCAACGTGCCATCCATGTATTATTTGTTAAGGATGGATCTGCACTCCTATTTCAATGTGTTAAGCCATGTAATTAACCACTAAAGTGCAGATTAAGCCACGATAAGCCAACCATTAGTGCTAAACACGCTTTATGTTAAACATCACTTATCTTAATATTAAGATGCATTTATCTTAAGTTAATTGCAGATTAAAGTGGCAGTAAAGTTTGCGAGGTGCCTTTTTAGGCGGAACTACCAAATTTAGCCATGTTAACTGGTAAAGCTTCTAGATTTAGTGGAGGAAAACTAGGGAAATTTGTTTTTTCCATAATGGAGGCAATATTCGACAATTTTTGGAAAATGAATAGTTAATATTAGAATATTTGGGCATTCCAGAGACAATGGCATAAGTTTCAGAGGCTAAAAATGACTTCCACATATGATTTTTCTACATGGAAGTTCAAGAGAGCCAAGGGCCACTGGAGAAGGAGGTCAAGTCTGGACCAACCAGAGTCAGTTTTCAATAATTGGATAGTCATTATTAGGTGATTTATATGTTATGAAGGAAATATAATGGGTTTCAGGAGAAATTTATCAATGTACACAAAACATTTTCCAAATTTGAGCTAATACAAGAGGCCCAAGCTATGGAGCTGGACCAAGGAGATGTAGCCCAAGAGGGGTGAACTCCTTCATCAAAAACTTGTGTTGATGGCTTTGTTTATGATTTTCTATAAATTTTTATGCTACTATTTAGTTCTTACTTATTTTGTTTATTTTTCATTAATTTCAACATAAAACATAAGACAAATTCTTGTTTTGACACTCACCTGCACCAAGGAAACTAATGCACTACAAGCAAACAAGAAGCAAATAAATTATAATTATAAACTTGTAATTAGAACAAAAAAACTAACATATCAGATTCATATCACTAATAATATCACCAAAGGTCTGGGAATTCACACAAGTTCATCTTCGAGTAAAATACTTGGGAGTTACATTAATCTTCTCTTCGAAAGGTATAGAGTGTTGGCAAGAGCTAATTGATAGATTGAGAAATAAACTACATAATTGGACATTTAGAGTACTAAATTTTGTTGGAATATTAGTATTAACTCAGTCAATATTGTGTTGGGTATGTTATGTATTCTTTCCACAATAGTCACGTGCAGGGGGGGGGTCACAGGGGTGGCAACAGCCCCCCCTTGTTTGGGGTTCAGGGCAGTGCCCCGAGAAAATTTTTTTGGACCCTATTTTGTGGTTGGCGGACCCACCCATGGTTTTGTACATGGGTTTGCACATGGTTTTGTGGCATGATGTTTTTCGGCTCGTGGTATTTTGTAGATCCGGTCAAGGGAACTACGGTTATGTTCTAATCCAGCGTTAATGGATTGGGGTTTATGTATGCTTTAGCATGTATATATATGTGTTGTAACACTAAAAGGAATATAATGAAAAGTCAAGCTAGTCATCCCGATTTGGGTTCCAGGGGAAAATCTCTGTGTATATCTGTTTTATGTTTTATGCTCTCGCTATTGTTTATTTTCTGTTTTTAAGATTCGTTTGCAAATAATTTCTGTACAAGGTTAAAACCTACATATTGTAGGCTATCCCTCTATACCATATGAAAACTATTCTTCTACCTAAAACTATATAGAGCCAACTTAGAATAATTTAGAGGGAATTATTATGGAAGGAAGTAGAAAAGGAAAAAAAGTGGTTGCTTGTTGCCTGTGATAAACTTAATTTTGCCTAAATCTCAAGGTGGATTAGGATTAATATACCCATATATCATGAGCACGGGTAAAAAAATAGTTGGTAATGGGTTAGAGGACGAGAACAACTATGAATTTAAATTTGGAATCTAAAGCATATTTAGAAGAAAGGGTACAAGTACATGACCATGTAGTGGGACCAAGTTTATGGAATTGGGCTTAGGGGAGTAGAGAGCTGGTTACTAAAATTTCCTTTTTTGAGATAAGGTCGGGAAACAATGCCAATTTCTGGGATGATATGTGGCAACAGATGCCAAGACTCACTAAAAAGGCATAATTGCAAGGGATATGAAATTATTTGTGAATTTGGGCATGATGAAAGGAAAATATTACTGGAAAGAGCCCAGTGATTCTTTAATTTGGAGAACATGGAAACAAAATAATTACTTCCCTTAATCCTCTTACCCGCTTCCATAGGAGAGGCTTCAGCAAGAGCTACAACCAAGACCAATTCATATTTCAAATGGTGGAGACATATTATTTTGGGGGCCAGAACAAAAGGGATGTTTAATAGTCAAAGAAGCCTAATATCAGATTGTACCTGATCACTAGGCTATACAGAGTCAAAATATGTGGAAGTGGATCTTGTCGAGCTTTTGGCAGCCAAAGATTTACAAATTCCTATGCTGGATTGCATGGAAGCGTTTATTAACTTGGGAAAAGATTACACGACATGGATTTAAAGGACCTTATCTTTGTTTTCTTTGCCATGCAGAAGAGGAAACTACATAACATATCTTTCTTTCATGTCCATTTTCTATTAAGACTCGGGGACTGTTAATGTAGTTATTTAATTGCGTACCCCCTGATTTCCAGGACTTGATTCCTATGTTTAACCAATGGGTGACAACTCATTTCAAGAACAACATTTATAATAGATCATGGCACATACTTTTGGGTTTTAGCCTGTGGAATTTATGGAAGAAAAGGAAAAATAAGATTTTTTGCAAGAGAAAAATAACACCAGACTTGTTGGTTTAAATAATCTTGGATAATATAAGGGAGATAATCCTAGTCTCTCATTGGTCTACATGAGATTGGGAAGATAAGGCTAAAGAATCAATGCTTTTAAGTAATTTCCATTTGGACTGTAATAGCTCCTTCCTAATCTTGAAGAAGCAGTTGGTAACCACAAATGCAAAAAATTCTTGCTAAAGGCCACCATGAGTAAATTTCATCAAATTAAGTTTTGATGGTGCATCAAAAGGGAATCCAAGGCCAACAAGTTTTGGGGAAATACTACGAGATGCTCAATCAACTCCAATAACAGTTTTTGTGGGCTACTATGGTTATGCAACAAACAATTTATTGCAGTTTCTTGCGACGAAGTGAGGTCTACAAATCACATCTCGACAGGGGTTCAAACTCATACAAGTTCATTAAGATTCATTAATGGTGATATAATGTATCAAAAAAATCATCAATGTAAAGCCCATTTCCAAAAAATTTCATAGCTGGAGACTGGAAGAAGTGGTCTTAAATATTGTGAAGTGGCTCAAACATTTCGGCTATGTATTAGTTGAACATAAAAACTCAGAGGGAAATGGTGTGGCTTATTATCTTGTGAATCTAGGGTGTTGAATATCGATAGACCATGGCCTCTAAAGTATAAGGAAAAGGATAATCAAGCAATTAAGGAGTTGTTGAAAAAATACAAGATTAGGGGAGACTCCCAAATGGGAGTGGAAACCAACACATCACCCAAGATGAGAAATCTACATGCAAAGGCCAAGGGACCAGTGAATATAGAAATGTGGGTGAAAAACATGATCGAATTACTAGCATAACATTCAACGACATTCCCTCATAAAAAGCAGACGGTGATGGAGGTTAAAAAACATATATCCACACATTTGGCAAGAGTGAGGATCTCAAAACATTCATAGTTGGTAAGGTAGGTATTAATGGGCCTAACAAGAGCCATCAAAGTGGATTCAACGAGCCTACTATGCATTAAAAATCCTTCGCAGTACAAGGGGAATGCTTGTCTAAGGAGCTTTGCCAAACACACCACTTTTCCTCCCTAATGTTGTTCTGGGAAGAGTAACATTCTTTCGAACGCTTGCAATTTTCTTCTCCCCATGGGATTATAAAGAGAAAGGATGTCAAGGGTGGCAATGGTGATGATTTTTGGTACTTTGTACCAATGTAACGTTTATGGTTTCATATAATATTCATATGCTCAGTACGACACTCCCTCACTTTCAATTGTTTCTCATCCAAGCCTTTTTAAGAGAAACGTCTGAGATCAGGGAGCCTCCTTATCCTCAAGGCACTCCACATCAATTATTTTCATATTATTCCCTCTTCAGGGTTACAAGGCCTTGATTTCTTAAGTATTTCATTCAATTGTCCGCTCCTCGTGTGTGGCGTATGGTACCCTGGTGATTTTTTAATTTTGTTTTAATAGTTTCATTGTCTGTTGATCTGATTATGAATGTTAGTTTTTTTGTGCTATTTCATTTTCAGATTTATAATTTATTTTTTGATCTTATGGTTGTTGTACATAGGTTTCCTTATTTCTTATGTGTGTCAAACAGGTAATTTAATTGAGTTTTATGAGTGAATTCAAGAGCATAAATTATGAAATTCAAATGTTGAATAGTAGCAACATAAAGAACAACAAACCATCACAATTGATCGATCAACACAGAGTTTTGATGGATTTCACCCCTCCTGGGCTACATCTCCTTGGTCCAACTTCCATGACTTGGGCCTATGTATTAGCTAAATATTGTAAAAATTATTGCTTACATGCATTAAATGATCCCGAAACATACTTAATGAGTTCAGAATATCGAAATATATCATAAATGACTATTCAATCACTCCATTTCGCCTTCACCTGATCCAGGCATGGCCTTCCTTCCTAGTGGCCCTAGGATTCAAAATTATTAAAAGTGACAAAAACACATGTAGAATTACTCCACTACCTTCGCAACCTGTTCTAATGTGTTCATAGTGTGCCAATCTTCTAGAAATTAATCTTCTTGAGCCAAAGTTGGTTGAAAATTTCTCAAGATATGGCCAATTTAATTTTTCCCTAGAATCCTCCTTCAAATCTGGAGAAGATTCTAGATAAGTCCGAAAAATTGGTGATTCGCGCCGAATTTGGTGAATTTCGCTAAATCTGCCGCTACTTAAATGGAGGATTAATTTATTGTTAACCACGCTTTATGGTGGATAAGCGCGTCTTAACTGCACTTAACCACATTTCATAAAACATGATTTAATTAGTACTAACCACCACATGATTTAATTAAAAACTCAATTTTTTTTATTTCTACTCAATGTTTGTGGTTGTGTGGAAAGGTCATATGGGAAGGGGTCGGCCCACGGGGCCGGCCCCCTCCAAACCCCCACAGCGGATTTCATATCACAATAACTATATGGTGGGAGCTATGGTTATTATGAACCATGGCAGTAGTGTGGTGGTAAGGCTGATGGTTAGCTCGGAGGAGTTCATAGGTTTGATCCCAACCCTCACACATAAATTTTGCTGCAAAATATATTTATATAAGATAATGTATATAAGATAATGTTCAATACGCACCATATATTCGAACTTTGGGTTATGAAATATTATGTGCTCCATAAACTTTGAACTATGGTGAAATGTGCCAACATATAAATTAAATCCGAACCTTAGCATAAATAAATATGCCACCATAAAATGTATAGACTGCAATTTGACCTTATAACATATATCAAATGTGGAATTTTACCACCATATAACAAAAATGAAATTCGAACCTAACCTTGGAGAGGGGGTCAACTAGTGGGGACACTTGGTGGCCCTTGGCTGCACCATGTGTCAGCCTCTGGTTGGGTTTTCCCTCCTATAAAAAAAAATTGAATTCAACCTTAGGAGGACATTGGAAAATTTCACCTTCTCAAACCTAAACTAGCGAATCTTGTTGTGACACTTGTCATAGTTCTACTAGGAAAAAACTAGAGAATATTCCCTGCATGCTGACTGGGTTTCCATGTCACCAAACTGTCACTGTTCTGCAATTTGTTTATAAAATTTTCCTATTCTAAATGGTGGTCAACAAACTATAAATTCTTTATACGGAGACAGTTTTCAATGAAACAAATTGCGTTGGATTCCCAGCGACAGGCCAGTCCCCATCATTTAGTTTTTAGTCAATTATGAGAAATTTCATTTTTCAGCTTATATATTGAGCCTCTGATCATTCCTCCACACTAGAAGCCTTTTGGACCCAAAAATCTCTTTGATTACTGATCATGTGGATGAGGGTACTATTCCCTCACCCTTCTAGTCTCCATCCACTGAATTTTTCCCTATTTCATCATTTGGAGCTTTTCACAAAAGGTTAACTTTTTCCTTGATTCTTGCGACCTTCTCTTGTTGTCATTGACACCGTCATGTTGCAATTTTTTCTGAATTTTTAGAGAATCAATCTATTCTTGCAGAAACCATCTTGTTCCTACCTTGGTCATCAATCAAAGGAAACTTAAAAACTGTCTCACCTTGCACACTGTCACCATGACGATTCTTAGTTGCTCTTGCTTTGTACTTGCATCGACTCTTGACCAAGTATCTTCGCCATTGCCATGTACCCTTTGGAAACCAAAAAAAATAATTTGTGGAACCCATGCCTCCTTTCTCAAGTTGCTTTCTCACTTTCTCTTTGAACTTTGCACTCTCTTCCACCGACATCTTGTTTCCATCACTTCTCAACACTGATGTTGACTACTGCAAATGTTTTACATCTTGTTCACCTTGTTTCAAAGGCAACCTGTTAGAATCCTGAAATATCTCATTACAAACATAAGCATATTTTTGAAAAGTTTGATTCAAAACATATATTTGTTTGATCATTAACAATGTAAAATTCTGACTTGAATTCACTATCCTCTTAATTTCTCCTACATGTATAAGTGACAAAATTGTCATCTTCTTATGTGCTCTAACTATGTACTCAATACCATATTTAAACAAGTGATACTTATTCTCATGGTGATGAAATACTACTTTCCTATCATACAAATAAGGACTTCCCAATACAGTACCTGATAGCTCAAGCGACACCACATCAAGTTCAACTTCCTGAAGAAAGTTTGAATTGATGGAAAATCTTAGTAAGCACTTCCTTGTAACCTACAAGTTTTCATTCTTGCATATCCAACCCAAAGGATATGGCCTTAGATGTCTAAGAGTTTCAAGGTCTAGATTCTTAACCAACTCTTCGGAAATCAAGTTAGCTTGTGACCCACTATCAAAAAGTGTATCAATATTGGTATGTTTAGAGACAACTCTACTATGGAAACGTTATATTCTTGTATCTTCATCTTGAGTAACATCTGAACAATTTAAAGAAGTAGTGCTTGCTATTTGTTTACCTTTCAAACCCATGGCTGTAATATTTGCCTCATATCCTGAGTTTGACCCTAAGTCATGTTCAAATATAGCAACACTTTTACCCTTATTTTTGGCTTTCAATTTGTTTCGCTTCAACTCTAGATGAAGTTGCCAATAGTGGTCTTCATCATGGCTAGTCTTTGAACAATTTTTACATGTGAATTTTTCCTTCTCTCTTTTTATAGATATATTTATTTTTACTCTTCCATAAAAATTTCCCTTTCCCTTACCCTCACTTTCACTTTTCTCATATATTTTGTGTTTCCCTCTTGCCTCTAAGTGTGTGGCTTGAACACAAAATTCATATATGTTTGTGGGACTAAACATGAGAATATTGTGCCTAAGGTAATTGTGAAAACCCCCAACATATTTTAACAAATTTTCTTGAGAATATATATTAATACCCAAAATAAGAGCTCTTCTCCTAAATTCATGAGTATAATCTTGCACACTTTTCCCTTTCAACTTGTTGGAGCAGAGTCCCTTATGACCACAATTTTGGCTAAACAATAGTATTATTTTTATAATTTTGAGTCGCGCACTCTAAGAAATAAATATTCAAGGGGCTTTGGGGTGGGTCAAAGTCCATTCATGAGTTGTAATGGGCAAAATGTAAATATAGAAGTCTCAAACCAGGGTTTTAGGACCATAGGATGAGCACATGCTAACATATAAGTAGAAGTATATATAAATTCAAATAAGTTAGTAGTTGATAGAAGTTAATGAATGTATGTTGGTCTAAAGTAAGTCCGTCTTAAGCGTTTGTGTCTAAAAAGGCTCCTGCTAGCTCTGTGCAAGGAGACCTTAGTCCAGTTGTGTGTGGAACCCATTGGTTTTTTGTGTAGGTAGATCTGAAGAATTGTAAGGGATTCTGTAAACAACTGATGAATACAGATCTGTTTTGGAAAACATGAGTGTCAAATGAATCTGTGATTTACTCTAAGTTCTATATTTGCGTATAATTCTTGTTTCATGTATATGATTTATGTTACTGTGATTGGATCATATTACGTACCTATTTTATTGTTGATGAATGATAATATCTTAGATATATTACTATAAAAAACGAATATTACATAGTTAGAACAGTTAGAGGAATTATGGATCTATTGTCTGTGCGCGCGTGCAGGGTTAACTTGTGTTGATTAACCTAGGTTTCTGGTGCGCAAGTCAATTTGTGTAATAAGATAGATTGCAAGATGCCCACTTCATTTAATTCTCTCTTAGGGCATGGAAACCTGGTTCCAACACCCCCCCCACCCCCCCATACTGCTTCGTGTGAGATTTTGGCCTACGAAAGTAGGTCATTGCCGAAAGGGCCAGTAGTAAGAGGGTACAAGACCCCTAAAGAAAACACAACTATCTAAAATTTTTCCAATCCATAATTTCCTTTTGCATGTAAGATAAGGGATGGAATTTCCTTTTAATGGTAGCAATAAAACTTGACCAAGATATAGAGATCTTACCATAGTTTTTAATCTCTTATTAAGTCCTTGCTTCCCACCATACAAATGCATATCCTTCCATCCTCAAAGAAGCTAATTGAATCTTTATGTCATCTTCATGAAGGTTCTGAATACTACAATACACCTCCAATTGACATATCCAATTGTCCAATCATTCTACATTTATCTCGCATTATACATTTGAAGCTCAAATTTGACGTCAAGTTTGAGTAAGGGTGTCTTTCCTTTTATGTTTTTTGAGTTATTGTGAGTGGTTTTTGTGGTGGAAGTGGAACATGATGTTGATAGAGATGATAAGGATGATGAATATGGTGGAGATGGAGATGGCTTTCCTCCACTACCCTTTTAACACTTCTCTTCAACCTTCTGATCATCTGAAGTTCATTCTCCATGTGGAGGCTTAGAACCTTCTCCTACCATCCTAGAAGTAAATGAATCAAACATAATTTTAACCATCCTCTTTATGTCATTGAAGTATCTCTTGACATAATCCTCTTTGATTGACCTTGAGTCTCTCCAACACCTGAAATTATGGTTATGGATTCAAGCTCTGCTTCTGATGCTTGTACCTCTTCAATCAACTCAGCTTCTTATACAACTTGTACCTCTTCAATATCAGCTTCTTGAGAAAAAATTGAGGTGCTTCAAGTGTAGCTATGAGTGTAACTTTGGGTGAATATAGTGCTCTTGTAGCTCTCCTTCTTCTGGTCCTAATCTCAGGACTTGGAACCAACAATTTCCCTTCACCTTTCTGCAAATTTAACCTTGTTAGCACATTAGGGGAATTTTGAGGTCTAAAATGGGCCTCCTAAGGAAATTATAAAATAATAGTGGAAAAAATCTAATAAGATTTGATGACATCATCAAATTTTAGAGGGAAAAATGAAAAAAATACTTTTTCAATTCATATTTTCAACTTATCTCCCAAATTTTTTACTCAAATTTCGAGCGGGAGTACTCGTTGGATGCGGAATTTAATTCCCCATCCAAGGAGTACACATGTTGCATACTTTCGATGGGTCCTACTACACGAAAAATGAGAAATACATAAAAAAACGTGATTACAATCACGTTTTTTATGTATTTCTCATTTTTCGTGTAGAAGAGTTCATCGAAAGTATGCAACATGGGTACTCCTTGGATGAGGAATTAAATTCCACATCCAACGAGTACTCCTGCTCGAAATTTGAGTAAAAATTTTGGGAGATAAGTTTAAAATACGAGTTGAAAAAGTAGTTTTATTATTTTATTATTTTTTAATATTTTTACTTTTTTACACCAAAAATGGTGAATCATCCATTATGGATGACCTCATCATCTTGAATCCTATTGGTTGTTATAAAGTTTATTTTTGTTGTACATTTTTCTTATGAGGCCCATTTTAGACCTCAAAATTCCCCTAATGATCATAAATTTGCAACCATTAAAATTGCACAAAACACAAGCAACTATCAAGCAAATAACCTTGCCTTTCAACCATGCTCTGATACCAACTTGATATGATTATGAATGTTATTTTTTCTATGCTAATTTCATTTTTACATTTGTAATTTATTTTATGATCTTATGCTTGTTGTACATAGGTTTTGTTGTTGCTTATGTGTGTCAAATAGGTAATTTAACAGAATTTTATCAGTGAATTCAAGATCATAAAGTATGAAATTCAAATTTTGAGCAACAAAACCATAAAGAAAAACAAACCATAACAATTGATCCATCAACATAGAGTTTTGATGAAGGAGTTCACCCCTCATGGGCTACATCTCCTTGGTTCAACTTCCATGGCTTGGGCCTCTATATTAGCTCAACAATGCAAATATTGCTATTTACATGTATCAAATGCTCTCGAAACATACTCGAATGAGTTCATAATGTCAAAATTTATTGGAAATGACTATTCATTCACTCCATTTGGCCTTTAGCTGATCTAGGCATGGCATTCCTTCCTGGTGACCCTCAACTTCAAAATTCTTCAAAGTGACAAAATCACCTGTAGAATTTCTCCACTGCCTCTGCAACCTATTCCAATGTATTCATAGCATGAAAATATGTTAGGACTACCTGTTCCTGAGCCATAATTGGTTAAAAATTGCTCAAGATATAGCCAATTTAATTTTTCCCCAGAATCCTCCTCCAAATATCAAGAAGACTCCAGATAAGTCCAACAAATTGGTGATTCCCACCTAATTTGGTGAAGTATGCTAAATACGCTGCTATTTAAATGGAGGATTAATTATTTGTTAACTGGGATTTTATGGTGGAGAAGTGCATATTAACTGCGCTTAAACGCATTTCATAAAACATGATTTAATTAACACTAACAACATGATTAGTCGATTAACCCGCAATTAACTAAAAACTCTGCTGTTTGGATTTCCACTCCGCGGTTGTGGTTAGGTGGAGAGGTCATATGGGAGGGCGTTGGCCCCCTCCAAACCCCCACATCATATTTCGTATCATAATAACTATATGGCAAAAGATATGGTAAATAAAAACCATGGTGGTAGTGTGGCGGTAAGGCTGAAGGTTAGCGCAGGGGAGGTCATGGGTTCGACCTTGACCCCTGCACAAAAATTTGTTGCAAAATATATGTATATAAGGAAATGTAGATAACCCAATGTTTAATACGCTTCATATATTTAGACTTTGGTTTATGAAATATCATGTGCTCCATAAAATTTGGACTATGGTGAAATGTGCCAACATATAAATTAAATCCGAACCTCACCATAAATAAATATGCCACCATAAAATGTATAAACTGCAATTCAACCTTATAACGTATATCAAATGGAGACTTTGACCATCATATAACAAAAATTAAATTTGAACCTAACCTTAGAGAGGGAATCCACCAGAGGGGACACGTGGCAACCCCTAACTGCACCACGTGTCAGCCTTTGGTTGGGTTGTCCCTCATATATAAAAAAATTGAATTCAACCTTAGGAAGACATTGGGAAATTTCACCTTCTCAAACCCAAACTGGAAAATCTTGTTGTGACACTTGTCACAGTGTCACTGGGAAAAAACTGAAGAATATTCCCTGCATGCTGACAAGGCTGCCATGTTATCAACCTGTCACTATTCTACAATTTTTAAAAAAAAATTGTGTGTTCTGAATGGCAGTTAGCAAGCTATAACTTCTTGATACAGAGTCCGTTTTCAATGAAACAAATTGTGTCATATTCCTATTGACGAGACGGTCACTATCATTTAGTTTTCAATAAATTCTGAGCACTTTAATTTTGGAGCTTATATACTGAGCCTCTGATAATCTGTGGTTCTCCACTATCTCAAAAATGCCTATTATACCTTTTGGGTTGCAATGTGGGATGGGAGTTTTTTAATTTTCATTATAGCGATAAATTTTTCCTCTCATCATCTCTCGTAGTTTAATAAATCCTTGATGTGTCGAATTGTTGTATATTGTCCTCGTTTACTATCTTTAGTGTCAATTTTTTCTGTAGTTTCTCTTGGCTATCTAATATCAAAGGTTTTGGGGTGTTCTCTCTAAAGTTTGGAGGCCTAACTCTACAAGGGGTGCCAATCCTAATTTTTTTTTCTTGTGTATCCATAAGTGTGTTTAAAAGGTGGGGTCTATCCCCAGTTCTCTCTATTGAGAGTCTTTTTTATGATATCATTCTCTTTTGAAACACACCTTATTTGTATTCTTCGAATTATTCCCTAAATTTTCTAATGATTCTTGGTATTTGTATTCCTTCGTTTCATATATTCCTTCATTCAACAATGCCACATCGCCAGAGAATGGTTAGTGGCAGAGGAGGAAGTTTCAAGACTACTTCTCAACTTAAGTGCTTGTTTGGGTGGCTGTGGCATCTCATTTTGAGATTACCAATATTGTCCAAAAAATTACCAAGACTCACAATGATTGTTATAGGTCAATTTGGGCACCATTCCCAATGACCTGGTTAAATGGACCTCATCCCCAGGACCGATGAATAGGGTCTATAATTCCCTATCATTTCAGTTGCTACATGCCCCCTAAGACAAAGAACAAGGACAAATCATCTATGAATTCCATTTGCAAAGGTTTCCAAGCTTTGAAAATTATATCATATGATATGAGAGCTCACTAACGCTACCTCTCAAGGTAACAAGTGCATTGCATATGCAGGTAACCCCACTCAAGGGTGCTTTGCAAAGCACTTCCCAAAACTCATGGGTATGTTGGTCACATTGGGAGAAAAATTCTCATTATTTTGGAATCTCTACTTGGCCAGTGCATTCTAGAAGAGTTCACATGTGTCAAAATTCGAATCCATGTGTCCATTTGATACCTCTGAGACTGGGAACATGTCCTGCTTATTATTAGAAAGTCATTGATCGTAAAACTACCTTCAGCTCCTCTATAAATTGAGCACAAATCCTAGTGCTTTCTAAGGAAGAATTTGAGTAGAGAAATGTTGGTGGAATTTCAATTAAGGAATTGGTTTGAGTGACATGCTGCTAGAGAGATGTGCATTGTGATGGGGTTGGGATGCTGCTGGAGATGGTGATACTAAATCAATCACTGGGTTGTAACCTCCCCTTCTATCCATTAACAAATATTGCTGCTTACTTTCCCACATATGTATCTATATAAGCTTTTGTATTTCATATTTTGAATTCTTATCTGATGTATATGGTTCATGTTTTATTTATTTAACTGAATAACTTGAATAAACATATGTTTTATTGCTATATTTTTTTGTTTAGTGTTCATCTTTGCAGGAAATATTTTGGTGATCTAGCTTGGATTTGAAGCTATAGCAAGAGCGAAAAAAGGAGAATAGGAAGCGCTTGGACCCAAAGTAAGTTCTTTGATATATTTTGTGTGTCTATTTATTGTTAATAAAACTAGTTGCAAAGTATTTAACCTATTGTTCTAGATGAGCACTACATCTAGGGAAGAATGTTTTATCCATAATCCATAATTCCTTCTAACAAATTGGCGACTCCGCTGGGGAGTTTACCCTTCATCCTTAGTGTATTTGCATTTGATTTTCTCTGTTTATTCACCCAATAGAATTTACTCAGGAAGATTAGGCTTTTTGAAATCAATTTGCATTACAAGTGTGTTAAACAGTTGATTTTTCATTCTCTCACTGCACTCAACACACTATTGAACATGACACAGTGCTTTGTAGAGCATTTTCTCCCTTCCAGGAGTGCATTGCAATGCTCTGTCTCCCCTTATAGACTGTGTTTCCCCTTAGAATCAACCAAAATCCATTGAGTTTTTCATTTCATTTGCTTTTAGTTTGATTGTTTTTTGTGTTTTAAAGAGCCTGATACCTCAAATTAACCAGTGACCTTAATTACTCCTTCCTCCTTTGAAAGAAAAGTTTGTTCAATTTTTATTTAAAGAATTTTTATTTATCATTGACGAATTAATTTCAAAGTATTTTCATTACTGCATTAGATCTATTTGCTTTTGAAAAAGGAAATTGTCGTTAAATTCTTCATTTCCTGATGGGAGAAATTGTTGTTAAATTCCTCATTTTTCCTTCAAAAGAGAAATTGTTGTTTAAATTCCTCATTTCTCAAAAGTAAAAGGAATTTGTTTTTATTGATTTGATGCACTTAGTTTCCTTTTCTGCATTCATAACATTAAAGGGACTAAAAATAAAAACCTGCATTTGCATGTAGTGGATTGTGTTTTTTTCAAAAGGAACAATTAGGAAAGATGCATTTTAGCTTGTGCTCTTTGATTGTTTGCTCTCAAATTGATTGCTCTTTCTCTCTAGTATCTAGGATTTTCATTGAAAAACTAAAAGTGAAATATTGCTAATCATTTTAGTTTTCATTTTAGGAATTTCCAATACATCATCGCAGTAAACCTTGAAAGGCGAATTGATAAGCAAGATCAACTTAAAATTTATCTCAATTTACCTAGCAAAGCATTGGAACCATAACGATAACGTTTAGAAGGTCTAGGCCATGTTCTGGCATCATAAAACATAGCAGTTGTCATTAATTGTCCGCGATACATTCCTAGTGTGATACCACACTCCACATACGTAAGTATGTCATAGCTCTTCCACCTACTTTCGAGTATATCGGGCAGTGTTACAGTATGAAAAGTATAAAGGGGTGTTTTCACTGTGCAGTTTCACATTAGACAATGCTAATACAAAATTGGGCCTCCATGTAACTTCGGGTATATTTTGGAGGACGACTTTAGGTTGCTATGCATCCATAATGAACCAAGTTAGCCACCTTTTAAATTGTGATACACCGAACACATCATTCAGGGAGATTGCCTGCTCGTACTTCTTGGTTCTCCAAGAGGTATTATGTAGTTCACATTTTCTTGGTAAACCTTTTTCCTAGCATTATCATTTTATTTTGTTTAATTATTTTTGGATAAAATAAATCAGTTGTCGTGGAAGAAAAAAATCCTTTCCCCTGTCGTTCGCATAGATTAGCATTGAAACCACCTTTACCACCAGAAGTTACTTCTGGGTGGCGAAGGTGACATCACTCTACTGAAACCAGTACTATCAGTACCTCTGGTGAAGAATCATCTTCCCATATAACAGAGTTGGCACAAGTTGTTTCTACACATCTTGGTTCATCTACTGTTGTCGAGACAGAGTCCTCACAGCTACCCGTGGTCACAATCCATGCAATCTGTGAGACCATACTTCTCGAACCTGAGGTTGTTCAACTAGAAGTTGATTCAGATCCCATTGTGATTTAGGGGGTAGCCATTATTGATCAAACTAGACATCATCCCTAGGACCAATGAAATAGGGTCTATCATCCCCTTATATTTCAGTTTCTATATTCCCTAAGTGGAGAAAATCTTGATCCCGAAGTCGAACAACCAGAATTTGTTCGTGTATTGGTCACTCCACAATCTATTGTAGCCATTGAGTCTCCCATATCCCGCAGTCAGCCACCTGAAATATACTTCATGCCAAACGACGAAGTTCTTCCACCTGGTTTGATTTCGATTGAAGAAATATCACAAGACGAGACACCTTTAACTCCAACTCATTTTCGATAGGAGCTTTACCTGTACGAGTTTTTTCCTCAATCACCTTCCTCTGCTTTTGTTGATCCTATTTCACTTCGAGTTCCTATAGATTCTACAGGGTATACATTGGGTCATTTGACCATGGCTGAGATAACATCCCAGACTGAACCATCTATTTCAACTGTGAAAACATCTAATGTTGCTTCATCTTCAATGTTTGTCTATTGAATTCACCCATGTCATCATCTAGAATCCTATCTGGTTCCTCCTTTATGAGTACTGAACGACTTGATCCTTTATTCACATCTTTAGTGAAATATCAAGCTGATCCCATCAGTTATTCTCCTTGGTGGCTAGTGATACCACATAAATTACCATCAGAAATTCCAAAATTAAATAAAAACCGTGGAGAATACCTGTCAACGTATGTTATAACTTATTATTTGTGGTGCTCATCAAACTCCTTAAATGAGGACTCCGTTAGACTACGTATTTCATAGCACACACTCACTATTCCAACTAGACAATGAGGATGGTTCTTTTACTGTGTCAACCTTGTTGAAAAATGAAACAGGTTATGAGGATGGTTCTTTTTCTGTGTCAAACTCATTAAAAAATGAAACAAATTCACTGAGGATAGTTCTTTTTTCTTGTGTCAACCTCATTAAAAATGAAACAAGTGCCTTTGAGGATAGTTCTTTTACTGTGTTAACCTCATTAAAAAATGAAACATGCCATGAGCATAGTTCTTTTCCTATGTCAAGCTCGTTAAAAAATGAAACAAATCCTCTCCTAATTATGACGAGCCTTCCATCTGATCTCGTAAATGAACCCGCATTCCATCCAGATATTAGTAACCATTAATCTACTTAGGTGAATTGAATGAAGCTTAGGGGGCATCTTCTCTTGCAGGGGGCATTCAAAACATTCTTACCTATTTCACCCAATCAAAAGCTGAAGTTCGGGGAAAAAACAGGTTCAAAGCTCCAAAATGCAAATGGTAACTATTAAATGGTAAAATGAATAGTGAAACTCTTTTTAATAGTCATTTAATTATTTGCAAATCATATTTATTGTTGTGACTATGGTTTTATTATATATTTTTATTTATCATGAAATAGGTATTTTTAATCCATTCGATGTTGTTCTGAATAGGTTTTACAACTCATGAATAACTTAGTCGTGTAGGTTTATTTCAAGAATGATTTGACCACAAAGCATACCTTTTCTCCTTATTTTTTGAGCTTTGTTAAAAATGAAAAAATATTTGAAGCACACTTTTATCTATTTTTCAAGCTTCGATAACAACAAAAAAGGAACCTGTGGAGTCTTCTTTCAGCTCTTTTCAGGCTCCGATACTGTGAAAATATTGTCGAGAACTTGTATTTTCGATCTCATAAAAGTAAATGAATTGATATCTACCCAGTATAAGTTTAACCCTTTTCCGGACTGAGATAGATTATTTACAAAAAATGAATACCTTGGTCGAACATGACTAAAGAGGTTCTCTGAGATATTATTTTACACTTTTTCGGATCTGAGCGACAACTTTACGAAAAAGTACTTATGGAGTTTTCTTTTGTCCTCTTTTTTCAAACTCTCTAAATATGAAAAAGGACTAGGTTGTCACTGTAGTTAAGCTCGTTAAAACATAAAATAGTGTCAGGCTTGTCAATCATGGCAAGAATCGAGTTTCATTCATCACTAGACTCATTAAATTATTAAATAGTGATACTTTATTCACCCAAAGGGTTGAATTATAGATCAAACACATGTTATCCTCCTCAATCTTCTTAAAAAATAAAGAGGTATTGGTCGACAAATGACTGGGGAAAATTTGGGAAAGTGAACAAAACTTTTTAGGGTCGCAGGTCACTCTTGAACATGACACTTCACTCCATCATCGTGACTATTTGGGTTGGGTAATCGTCTTGATGGTTTGTTCATACATATGGTTCATCATACCTTCACTTTGGTTTTGGGTAAATGCTGCCAACTCATCTCAGTGTCGCCGACATGTTCAAGAGAAGTCATCCAGTACATAATCATCCTTCTGCAATACTCATAAACCTTGATTCTCATGACAATCATCCCTGAACATTGCTATTTCAAGTCATACATTTGTCTCCGAAATCAATAGCTCTCGTTTCGCAATAAAGTGACTTACTGTTGACAACAAATCATTATCCAGGAAGTTCACCTAGAAACATCATATTCCAGTACCATGAGGCTCGTTATAGCATCAACAAGATCCTCGCCTCCGGACTTTTGACCAAAAGATTTTTTTGGCGTTTGACATCAAATCATCTATTCACGCCTTACAAAATGTACTGCAGTATCTTGAGGGCCATTGAAATTAATGGTGGTTCTCTCACGTTTGTTAACATCTCACATCATTGGCTAGTAATCCAATGATGTATTTCCATGTTTGACTACAAATAATATATTTGCATGGCTAGACTTGTACTTGAATGATCGAGTGAGCGAGGTAAGAAGAAACCAAATATAGTTTCAACCATATGGGCTACGATTTCAGGATTTTTGTGTTAGATTCGGTCTTTACATCCCTCCGTCAGAGATCATTTCTCTTATTGCATTTCATTTTTTAGGTGTCTCATTCAACTCATTAATATGCATTCCGTTAGGGGCATGCCATTATCTGATGGAAGGGCTTTGTTCTCTCATTTTCCCTCATGTTTGTACCTGCTGGGTTGGTCAAAATTTATCAAAATTCATCAAAGTTGAGTTCATGTCATTTACAGTCATAGATGGTATTTTGGTCAAAAAGAGTCTTTCAGTTTCTAGGTCTAGGGTTTGGTCTTCAGAAATGTTAAATAATGCCTGCAGGCCATGAGGATGTATTCAATAAGTTTTCATTTCAAGATCTTCATCGTCAATAATGCTCAAGGATGTTTCTTCTTCAAAACTCTGTTTTGAAGAAGAAATTGTCAAAATTATTGTTTGTAATAAATATGTATTTTAAAGTTTTCCACCACGAAGTACTTCAAATGTAGACTCTGGTCATCATTTTCCGAAGTCCAATGCCACCATCCTTGCAAAAATCAACCAAGAAAACATCATTTCAAGCCAAAAAATCAGAAGGAAATTTGAAAAAATAGAGTTGTATTAAAATGTGAAAAGAGCCGATGCCAAAGATTAAAAAATGGGTTTGTGAGAAACAAAAATTGAATCCACCACTATAAGATATTTTCGTTTTATTTAAAACATTCATTTGCACCCAAAGTTCGATTGAAAGCCGACTCAAAGCGGAGAGAGGGCGATCTTGTCATTTTGAAAAACCAAGACAGTGTTCAAGGCTACGCGGCGCATTGGGTAAGCGCGCGATGCACTGGGGCTGCGTGACGCATTGGGCGTTTTCACACAGTGTTTTTTTCCTCTGGCGCGGCACATCCATAGGATGCAGCACAATGGGCTTGTGCGCGGCGTACAGTGCCTCCAAGGCAAAATTCATTTCCGCTCCATAAAAAGTCAATTCGATTTAGCTCATTTTTCTCCAAGTAAGTTCGACCATGCTTGTTCAGTGATTTTAGTCATGTGTGGTGTGGTTTAAAGGCGAAGACATTAGAGTTTGGTTGGTGAAAGAACAAACCCTATATCCATATTAAAAGCTGCTCCCTAGGGTTTGAAAAGAAGTGTTGTAATTTGACTATTGGTGTTATTGGTGTTAAACGCTCCCACCCCATTTTCATTTGTGTTCCCATCACTGTTATCATATTGTTATCATAATCCCCTCTCCTATTCCCGCTGTCCCATATCCCTTATACCCTTTGTTCCCATGTTTCATCCACAAACCCTACCTTTTTCTATCACATCCCTTCTTTCATATGAGTTATGAATTCTTGATTACCAAAACATTCAAGGATGGTCTCTATATCATTGACTTCACCAAGCTTGAGTATATCTTGTCATTTCATTTATCCCTATCCCTAAAAACTACATTTCCCATCACTATCTCCCACTCCCATATCACTTATAAAGTCTCAAAATCCTAAATTCCCTCAAGTTGTCCAGTGACTGTCCTTTCACTCCAAATTCACTTGACAGTCTATTGTATTCATTGTGATATTTCCTCATAGCCTCTTGTTACATATGTGGCACACTTGGTATTGAAAGACAAACTCTTATTTTCACCATATACATATCAGTATACACTTGTCAAACACCTTTTTTTCAGCATCATGATAGAAACAAATTCATCATATGAGCAAGAATATGAGCAGGACAGTGATTCAACCACAAAGCTAAATGTACCGAGGAGGTCTCATAAAAGTGGCAGGCACGTCAGAGAGGAGCCCACTTCTTTGGCTCAGTTGCAGGCTTGCCCACTTTCAATGACATGCTTTCAGCAACATTCATGTTTTCGGTATTGTGAGATGATATCTCAGATTCAGCACCATCCAGAGTTGGTTCGCTTATTTGTCCTACATTTGCGTGATGGTCATGTAAACCTTGCTGGAGTGAACTTCACTTTGACACCAGAGACCATTTCTGCGGCAACCGGGATACCAAACATAGGTGAGGAGTAGAATAAGAGACAACAATTGGATAGAGCATATTATGAACCTTACATCAAGCCTGGATATTTGAGGCAGGTCAGCAGGGTATTCCCGTTCCGGTTTCTGAAGGAGTCTTATGCGCCATTAATGAAACTCATCATTAGATACTTCAGCTGTGAGGGTATATTCTCACGCCTTTATGCATACCATATTAGACTTTTGATGCATTTCACGAAAGTGAGACTGATGAATATTCCATACTTCATGTGCCGAAACATAGAGTGGATGACTACCCTTGTGCGGAAGAAGACTCCAGAGCAGAAACATAATAGCATTTATCATTATGCGCTCATTAAAATCATTGTAGTACATCAGCTTGGATTGCAGGGCATCGCATGGGATGAGTTCATTTCCCGTGACTTCTTTGCAGCCCCCCAGCCTCCTCCCGAGATTATTCATGATGAGAGAGAGCCTTCACATCAGTTTGAGGTTCCCAAGACAGAGCCTATCAGTGTTCCAGTGTGTGTTACCTATCAGAGAGGTACCAGAGCCTTATTTGCAGCAGCACGACGAGTACTATCTCCACCAAGTGTGGAAGGGGTCTCGTTACCTTCATCAGTAGCGCGAGTACTATCCCCACTTGGCGTGGAAGGGGTCTCGCCTTCGACATCAGCACAGGTACAGGACCGAGGCAAGAGGCCTATGCACGATGAGCGCCGTTCAGGTGGCCAAGACACTGAGTTTACACACATCGATGTTGATTTGAGCTCTTTTAGCTCACAGATGAGAGAGACCATCCAGGAAACAAAAAGCTGAGATCGACACACTAACCGAGAAATTGCAGAGAGCTCAGTGGGTTATAAATTACTTGGAGCAGTGGAATAAACAACTAGAGGATCAGCACACACTCATGGAGCTGCAGAGAATCCGTGAAGACCGGGAATTAGCCCGAAAGAGACCAGGTGACATGACACCATTTGAGCGAGAGACTTTCCTTACGAGATTCAACATTCATCTGGAGAAGCTGTTGGCGAAGGCCAATAGGGAAAAATACATGCTCAGACACATGAAGAATCACTATTGGGCCCGCACACACGTTTGCAGAGCTAGGATGAAGATCTTGAAGGCGAGGTTGAGGAGAGCACTGAAACGTCGGAAAAGGCCGGATCCATTCCGAATCTTGGCTGAAGATTCCTTGGCTGAGCATGAGACATGATGGGAGACCTTCACTCGAAATTTCAACAAATTTGGAGAAAATTTTGGTTGCAAAACAGGTTTTTCCGCCCGACGCGCGCTTATGATTGGGACATCTTCTAGAGGAAAACTTGATATTTTTGGGTTTTTTATGGTAAATTATGCATGCTCAGGAATGGCTGAGAGATTTCATAAAGTTCTGGGTGGTCTTAAAGGTCAAAAACACTCCAAAAATGGCCTTTCTGCCACTTTTTGCACCAGCAGGAACTAGTCTTAAGAGATTGCAGTTTTGGAGGGGCAAATGACATCCAAATCCAAAAATTCCACTTGGGTTGGATAGCAGATAGACAGGGATTTCCAACGAGCTATCATGAGCTCGATTTGGACTTCAGTAAGTGCCCCAAAAACAGGCTCAAAGTGGTGCGGCGCATTGAGTTTTCTGGCGCGACGCATAGAGGAATTTTGCCCAATTTTCACTTTTCAGCTCAGAAATTCGGCCAGTTTGACTAGTTTCACTTTTGGATGTAATTATTGATCTATATTGATGTAATTTTGTGGCTATGATGTAAAATTGGCATGTTTTTACTTGTTATAAAGGATTCATTCACTAAAAAGTGAAAATTAAGTGAATGGATCAGTTTCCTAGCATATAGAGGCAAGTTGTTTGATTGCCTAGATTTCAGTTCCTTGTTTAGAATTGGTTGAAACAGCTCCTAGAAGGATGAGATCGACCCCTGGAGGCATGGGAAGGGGTTAGGATGGTATATATATTTTATTTTCTGAGACATTTTCAGGGTTGGACTCTTGGGAATAGTTTGGCACCTCATTGTATATTCATTTCAGATTTTTTGGCAAAGGAAAGACTAGAGTTTTGCAGCACTTGTTGGGATCCTTGTGGATCTGAGTTTTGATGATGTTTTTCTCCGTGTAATTGTAAGTTTCATTAATGTTATATGTATGCCATTTCCCTTCTCTTTGCTTCTGAATTAAACAAATGAGTAACTAAGGTAGAATTCATTAGTTCGCTGGTGCTCTGCCTTAAACTTTTGTTTAGTTTTATATGTTTTCCTCCGTTTTGAAGAGGATCCTTGCACCTTCTTGCCCTCTTCATCTCCTCAACAGTATTTTATATCCATTCATTGAATCTAAGACATCAAAGCCATCGCCTTCCCTGCCCCAACTTGAACTCTGCAAGAGTTTGGCCTCATCCCCAAGCCCAAAACTGCCTTTCCCTTTTTCCAACAAAAAACCCCTAAAAATCATTCCAAACTCCTTGATTCATATACCTAGCCTAAAATTAGCATTCATTTCAGTCATCTCAAGCCCTATTGATACATTTTTCCTGAGATTGACCCGGAGAGAGCCTTCTCTTGTTCTGGTAGGGCTAGCTACCAGACTGAGCGTGGTTTGGTGTTACCCTGAATCCCGCCTTCCTTCATCCTAAGGTGGATTTAGGCAATAACATAGTGGCGACCATACTGGGGAGAAAATGGTTTTCTTGTTGGTGTTATTTGTTTCATAAGTTACAAACGGAGTCTGAAGTTACGCCAGGTAGCCTTCGAAATGCTCTCGCTTTGCATTAGCGGAAGTAGATAAACGCTGCTTCAGTCAATCTCCGGTCTAGCTTGTGGACGTGACACTTGACTTGTGAATTACCCCAGTATATCAGATCGTTTTGGACTTTTGGGTGATTGAGTCTAGAATTTGATAGGCTGAAATAGATAGGTTTTGTCCTTTGATTTTTGAATAGATCAACACACTGGCTTCCAGAAGACATACTAGATCAAATCCCGATCCTGATCCAACACAGTTACCGATCAAATAGGTAACCTGACCTCAAAACGGGAACTCTAGCCCAAAAAGTCTCAAAAAACATGAAAAAACACCCCAAAAACAAAAAGTGTGTCTTCCAGAACGCACTTCGTTTTTTTTTAAGGTCAAATTTCAACATTTTATAAAATTATGGTTAAAACAAAATTGTTTCTTGAAAAAAGGATTGAAAAAACACCCTCAAAACAAAACCAATTGATGCTGGAATAACAAAAAAAAAAATTGTGTCAAACTTTTGGCATTTTTAAAAATAGAAATAACATTTTTTAATTTTTAAAATTCAAACATTAAAAAAAAAAACCTAAAATTTAAGAAAATAAATAAATTTAAAAAATAAAAACATTTAAAAGCTTAAAATTTAAAAATATATGAAGATAAAAAAAATAAAAATTTTAATTCAAACATTAAAAAAAACCTAAAATTTAAGGAAAAAGAAAAAAAAATAAGATTAAAAAAAACCTAAAATTTAAGGAAAAAAAATAAAAAATAAAAAATAAAAAATTTTAGATTAAAATTAAAAAAATACAAAAATTAAAAAATAAAAGTAAAAACAAATCAAAAATATTAAATTTCAAAAAAAAAAAACAAGTTAAAAAAAAAAGGAAATTATAAAAAATAAAATATACAAATTAAATTAAAAAAAAAAAGAAGAAAATGCTTATTAAATTTAAAAAAAAAAATTTAAACAAAAAAATTAAATTTAAGGAAATATATTAAATTTAAAAAAAAAAAAAAACAAAAAAAAACATTATTTAAATTAAAAGTAAAAAAATGAAAAACTAATTAAAAATAAAAAATAAAAATAAAATACAATGAAAATATTAAATTTAAAACAATATATATTATAAAAACAAATAAACTATAAAAAATAAATTAAAGTTAAATTATAAAAAATAAAATATATATATGAACTTAAATTAAAATATGTATATATATCAGATTTTATTAAATTAAAAAAAAAAAAATTAATATTAAAATAAGAAATTAAATTTAAAAACATAAATATTAAATTTTAATAAATAAATGAATAAAGAAATAAATTTTGAAAGAAAAAATAAATTTTAAATATAAAAGAAAAAAAAAACATTGTTAAAAGAAAAACTTTAAAAACTTTAAAATTCAATTAGAAATGGAAAATTGAATATATATATATATATATATATATATATATATTATATATATATATAATTAAAAAAAAATAAATTAAAAAACAAATTAATTTAAAAAAATTAAGTTTAATTAAAAAAATCTAATTTTAAATATACAATTTTAATTGAAATATAAAAATATAAAAATTTTATGTAATTAAAAAAAAAAAAATTAATAAAAAAGTAAAACATTTAAAAAACAATATTAAATCCAAATAAATTTTAAAAAAAATATAAATTTATTAAATTTTACAAAATTATACTAAAAAACTAACCGTAAAACTTAATAATAAAGAAAAATTATGAAATTAAAAAAAAAAAACAAAATTTAATAAAAATTATTTAAAAAAATATATATTTAAAACAAAAAAATAATAAAATTAAAAAAATAAAAGCAAAATAAAAAAAAAACAAAGCAAATTTTATTTTAAATAAAAAAATTAAATTAAAAAAAATAAAAATAAAAATATATATATATATATATATATATATATATATATATATATATATATGGGTTTGGTGTTGGTGGGGGCGACGGGTGGTTGGGCGCCGGGGGCCGTGAATTGGCCCTCGGGCCAGGCGGGGCCGTGAGGCCGACGGGCCGCCCCTGTGGCGCCGCCCGGCCGGCCCCGACGCCCAGCCGCCCGCCGCTCCCACCACCACCAACCCCATTTTCTTTTTTTTTTAGTTGATTTTTTTTTTTTAATTTAATTTTTTTATTAAAAGAAAATTTGTTTTGTATTTTTTGTTTAATTTTGTTTTTGTTTTTTTTTAAATTTTATTATTATTATTATTTTTATTTTTAATATATCCATTGTATTTTTTTTTTTTTTTTTCAAAAATTAAAATTTTTTTTTTTAATCAAATTTTTTTATTTAAAATAAATTTTGTTTTTTTTCTGTTTTTTTTGTTTTTTGTTTTTTGTTTTTTGTTTTTTTTTCAAAAAATTAAATTTTTTTTTAATTAATTTTTTTATTTAAATTTTTTTTTTTAAATTTTGTTATTTTTTTGTTTTAAATTTTGTTATTATTATTTTTTTTTTTAAATTTTCCTTTTCAATTTTAATTGTTTTTTTTTTTTGTTAATTTTAAAATTTGTATTTTTTTTCTTCTTCTTATTATTTTTTTTTAATTTGAATTTTTAAATTTAATTTTTTTTTAATCTAAATTTTAATTTTGTAATTTTAATTATTTTTTATTTTTTTAAATATATATATATATATATATATATATATATATATATATATATATATATATATATATATATATATTTGTTATTATATGTTTTTTTTTAATAAGTTAGAAAAAAAATGTTTTTGATTTTTTTTTTTAAATTTTTTTGGTCAATTTTTTGTTTTTTCTTTAAATTATGTGTTTTTTTCAAATTTTGTCATTTCCTTTTATATAATTTTTCAAATATTTTTGTTTTTTTTTAATTCATTTTTTGTTTTTAAATTTTTTATTTTTCTGAGCTATTTTTGTTTTTTTTTACATTTTTATTGGTTTTTTTATTGTTTTTTATATGTATATTTTTTAATCTAAGTTTTTTGTTTTATTACCAACATGAAAATCACCACTCTAAAAAAATGATCTCTGACATCATTACGTTTCCAAATTAGCATGAAAATCACCACTCTAAAAAAAAGGTTGATGCAGCATCAATACGTTTTGAAATTAGCATGAAAATCACCGCTCTAAAAAAAAAAAGTTGATGCTGCATCAATACATTTCAAAATTAGCATGAAAATCACTAACATTTTAAAACAAATATTCATACTTCATAAATGAAAATATTAAAGTGTCAAAAATGTGCACAAAAAAAAAATGGTGATTCTGCATCACCACTTTTCAAAATCGGGTGCTTTTTATGCTACCAAAAAAAAGTAGGTAACATTGCGGTTACCTCCAGTGTATGAGAATCCCAATCTGATTTCAAGAATCCTCCGTCGAGAAAGTCCCGTGATCCCTTTGTTTAAATCTCATTCATGCCCGACTGTATTTGAGTTCCTTGAAGATATTGAGTTTGATGATCAATTCGAGTTGTCGTTGTTTGAAACTAAATCTGAAAGTGCTACTGGTTCTACTATCATAAATCCCGAGTTTATTAAGTATCCTGAGATTGAACAAGCTAATAGATCCATTGATAGTTACATCTTGAACATTCAAAACTCTATTGTGGTAACGAATATTCCTGAGTTTATCGAATCTGCATCTGAAACTCTTGGTCCATCAACAGTTACTTCTAATTCACAGGTTCACGCTGAGCCTTCTTTTATTCCTACCATTCCCGTGCAACCATCTATATCTGATCAGCAATCTACAGTAGTTCCTCCTCTATCCCCACCACATACACCTCGTACACCTACTGCTCCTACTCCACCCGTTTCTCCAAGACAAATCATAAATCCACCAAGAGCAATGGCTGCTAGATTTGCACCTCTTGTCTTACCCCAGAACTTGGATCCCATGCCCGCTGATTATCAGAGTAAAATCCCTTTGTTTGATGGTACTCCTCAAAGTGTGCCCGCTCAACAGCATATTGATAGAATGACAGACTTCTTTGATCTCCATGAAATTGATGAAGAGAATGTCACCATGAGATTGTTTGTGCAAACTTTTGGAGGTGAGGTACGCAAGTGGTTCAGAGCTTTGTAGCCCAGAAGTATTAATACATTAGAAGAGCTTCAGAGACAGTTTCTAGATCGGTGGGAAATAAAGAAAAATCCACTTCAAATCACTTCTGAATATACCAAGATCAAGCGCAATCGTGGTGAGTCTGTCCAAGACTATATTATCAGATTTAATGCGGTTTATAATGTTATTCCTGATGATTTGAGGCCGCCTAAGAAATCAGCTTTGCTTAAGTTCTCGGATGGTTTTGATCCGGAGATGGCTTATTCATTACGAGACAAAGATCCACCCACTTTAGAGGACATGCAGAAGATTACTGTGAGTGTTGAGGCAAATTTAAATGACAAGAGAGCTAGATTGAAAGTAGAGAAGAAAGTTGTGATAAAGGAAGAAGCTTCTACATCTACATCAGATCAGCTACTTCGCAAGGTGGAAAGAATGATTGAAAAGCTCACACTTGATAAGCCCGAACTGCAGATTCGAAATCCCAACTTCCGTGGTTAGCAGCAGCCACAATTCAGGATTAAGCAACGAGAACAGCGAGCATAAGAACAAGCAGTCCAGCAGCAAGTAAAGACACCTCTTCAGCAGAATTTTGTTGGTCATGATTCAGATGATGAAGATGATGTAGTAGGAGAGGAAAATAATTTCTTTACTCCTAATGATTTTCCCATTTATATCACCGAAGATGAGGAGTATGCAGAAAGTTCAGCGGTACAAAGAGATGAGGATTTTATCTTGGCTAATGATGCAGCTCTTGAGGAAGAATCGGATGAGTATCAGAGAGGTTATATGAATGCATTGTCAGCCCAGCAGAAGCAATATTCTCTCAGAAATAGAGATGTGCCTGTCAATCCAATCCAAAAGAGAAAGGAAGTTTCAGCACCTAAAAATGATTCACCTGTTGCACAAAAGAAAGCAAAAGAGATAGTTGATCCCGCTGCCACCAAGTCATCATCAGCAGAAAAATCAAATCAGCCAATTACATTGAGGGAGAAGGATGAAAAGAAAGATTTTCCAGCAAAAGAGATCGAAAAGACTTCAGCCTTTAGTTTGGAGAATGAGATTTCTAAATTAAAGGTATCCATTCCCTTGACTGAACTAATGAGGAACAGCAGTTATAAAGGTCAAGTTTCTAGAATTTTGAATTTCGATCCCATGTCTGATATGGTGAATATTGAAGATGATCAACCTGAACTGATATTTGGACCAGCTTTAGATGGTGTGTCTCCGGACAGCGAAGTGCCTCCTTTTTATATCAGTCTTCGATTGTATGAGTTTATATTGCATAATGCCATGTTCGATTCCGGTGCTTCCCATAATCTTATGCCGAAAGAAATCATGGAGAAGTTGGGTTTAGACATCACTAGGAAGTACCACAATCTTTATTCATTTGATTCTAGCAGAGTGAGATGTATTGGGCTCATTAAAGACTTGGTTGTAAGTTTGGATCAGATTCCCAAAAAGAATGTTTTGATGGATGTTGTTGTAGCAGACATTCCTCTGAGATTTGGTATGTTGCTTTCCAGATCATGGGGAGCCAAATTGAAAGGGACATTACAATTAGATTTATCCTATGCGACGATTCCCGTGTTTGGCCAAATGAGAAAATTGTACCGGGAACAAAAAATGAAGTATATGATTACAACCAAGGAGAAACCAGTTAATCATCCGATTAATTATGTACATACAGATTTAGATTCTTTTGTTTTGTTTGCTGATAGTTTCAATGATGTAGATAGTTAGTTAGTTCAAGCAGAGGATATTCCAGAGATTACCGAGAATTTCAGAGAAGTTTTGCAGAAAGAAAGGCAACAACCGGAAAGCACAGTTGAGCAATCAGCTAAAGATAGTGGACAGCAAGCAGAAAAAACAGAGCTAGCACAATTTCAGCACTTAGAAGATGATGAAGAGGGTCTATGGACCATGGATTTCGATGGTGCAGTGGGAAATGATGGTGCTGGGATTGGTATCTAGGTACGCAGTCCTTTTTCCGCTCCAAATAAGGTACCGAGAAATGTACGGGTATGTTCTTACAAATTAGCATTCGATTGTTCAAACAATGAGGTTGAGTATGAAGCTCTGATTGCTGGCCTAAAAATTTTTAGAAAGCTGAATGCTAAGAAAATTGCAGTCTATGGCGACTCCGAATTGGTGATTAAGCAAGTAAAGGGTGAATATCAAACGAAACATCCCCGAATGCGGGCTTACCGGAACATTTTCCTTGATATTTTGAAGCAGTTTTCAGATTATACCTTGACTTGTATTCCTCACATTCAAAATGGAATTGCAGATGCAGTTGCTAAGGCAGCAAGTAACTTGAAGATCCCAATGAATTCAAGTAATAAGTTCGAAATCCATGTAAAGCACCGTCGTACCGTCCCGGATAATCAAAGATGTTGGCAATTTTTCCAAGATGATGATGAGATTAGTGATTTTCTGCAAAATAAAGGGAAGTTTAAAGATACCTCAATTGATGTAGAATATGATGATGGTGATGATGTTCAAGTCAATCAAATGGAAGTGTTGCAGCTGAAAGATAACGTTATTCCTAAAGGTTTGATACCTTTAGAAGAGATCTTCGATTAGGATGATGTGGCCAAGAAACTAACCTTACGACCGACTGAAAAAGGAGTTGAAGA